>DWJN01003168.1:0-14017 GCA_018248895.1 Carystus phorcus | reverse complement strand
CGCGCAGCTGTGTGCGTACGCGCCCTGGTGGGGCGACCACCTCGCCGACGCGCTACACGCAGCCATCGCGCATCACGACGCGCCTCCCCTGCCTATTGACAGGTTTGAAGTTTGACGTTTAGTGCAATCGTTTGTATTTCTATTTCAAGTTTGTCAATGCTTGACGTCAACCCCACGTGATGGTAAGTGGTGAAAAAGTTCACCTCTCGAAGACTCCCACGTCGTAAGTTTCCGGGAACACCGAAGAAGGCAAATAAAATTCATGTAATTGTATACAAATTAAAAATATATTTTAACAAATACTTCTATCTACTTTACTATCACGAATGCATTAAGTGCTGGACAAGAAATTGATGAATTTAAATATCAAATTTAATTCACTTTAAGAACCTTTAAGTGTTAAAATAAGAATAGTAATGGTTATTGTGATGAATCCCAACCAGATGTCTGATAGCGGTGATGTACATGGCGCGTAAGAGCATGTACGCGCACGGTCCGGGGTCGGGGGGCGTGGCGCAGGCGTTCGCGGCGCGCTCGCTGGCCCTGCTGCGCGACCCCAACGCACAGCCGGCGCTGCTGACCGCCATGCTCACCGTGCTGGCCTCCGTGCTGGACGCTGCGCTGCCCGTCATGCCGATGCCCTCGCAGAGACACACCCGGTCAGTTACTTCGCACTTATTTAGGCATTAACTCGTGCCTTCTATTACGAAAAATTTTAACTTTAATTTTAACTTTAAAGCCTTGTAATTGTGCCGATCTCGATTATTGAGAATAGTTTGCTGTTAAAATATTACATAAGGCTTTAAAATTTTACATAAGACAATTTTTCTTCCTTCGAATTAACTCATCGTAGGTCTTGCTGAAGCGATGGCATAGTTTGTCTTTCGAAAAGTGTTTGTAATAATCAACTTCGAATAAAATGATTTGATTTGACGGTAGTCATGCGTACGAATAAACAAAAAACATAATATTTTTAAGTAAGCCAAGTTTATATTGAATTTCCAACTATTCATTATAGCTACGTGTAAACATATTGCAGCTCGAATTCTACACAGGCAAATAAAGATGCATGTAATGGCGTTGTCTAATTTACATAGTAGTGACATCCTTTTGAACTTGAATATGAAAAATGTTTATATGAGTTTTACATTGGTACAGATGGGACTGGGTGGTGGGCGGACGAGCGAGCGCGGGCGGCGCGGAGACCGGCGGCACGTCCCCGCGGTCCACCGAGTGTAAGCTGCACCGTCGCAAACTGCACAAGAAGTTGCTCACGCAAATGCAGGAGCTGGACGCCGCGCGCCGTGGTGTGCAGGTGGCAATGGAGGAGCAACAGGTATGATCGTATTGTGTGTGTCTGTATTGTGTTGTGTATAACATGCACAAATTGAGTAGATAATTGTATTTGATTTTATGTATATAGTGAAATAACTGTGAGAATTTGTGACAGATGTTCATGTTGTAAGTACAAGTCAGAATGGTTCGTTCGTTGGTGGTAGGACTTAGTGTAATGATTATTATTATCAATATCGATATAGATTTATTAGTAGTATTGTTGACATTTTTACTTTTTTCTGAAGTACGTTTGGCAAGTTACCACCTTTTGGATTGAATCACTGGTTAACGACTATTCGAGTTCCAGTAAGTGGCTACAGAGCCAGTTTTATCTATCTGACTTTTCTTCTTTTTTAGCCGACAACGTATCGATAATGCTTTGTTGTCAATGTCCATGGGGGGCGGTGACCACCATCACGTGTCTTGTCTGTTTGTAAATTTGTAAATTTATTTTTAAAGTCAAACTTTGTTTATAAACGACTGAAATATACAAACATTACAAAAATGCATCAGGATAGAAATTAATATTTTCTACAATGTGTGTTAGCGCGTGCGGTTCAATTTGAAAACTCGCATGGCGATGGTCGGCAAGCGCGCTGCGTCCCGCGGCGAGGGCCCCGGCGAGATGTACGTGCGGCTGGTGCCGTGCGCGCTCGCCCAGCAGCTCGCGCACGCTCTCGGCGCGCACCTGCTCGCCATCGACGGCGCCGTGCCGCAGGACGACATGCTGCTCTGTGCCAAGGTAAAGTGGAAAATTTACCCTTTTTTTACCTTTGATAAGTTAATGCTTGACCTCAATCCATCTAATGGTGAGTGATGAAGATGGTAAGGCGGACGCACTAACTTAGTAAAATCCTATTCACTCTCCTGAATGCTTTTGGTTTCTTATATCGTTCCAGTTGTATTTTTTTAACCACTTATATGTTTTTGCTCTTGGATTTCAATGAAGTATAATTGATGCAGGTGGTGGGTCGGCTGTGTGCGACGTGGGGTGGATCGACGCTGATGGAGCCCGCCACCATTCTGGGGCTGGCTCGACTGGCCGTCACGTTGCCGCCCTGGCCGCGACACGCGATAACAACTTTACTGCAGGTAATTTTGTTTGTATGCTTATGACATTAAAACATCCGATACGATTCGAAAACAAAATATTTACATAAATTATTGCTGGGAATTGAATTAGGGACATCTCACCTAGCAAATAATGTCACTATCAAGTGAACTACCGAAAAATTGCTTCTCTGCGATTTTAATGGCATAAAACTGGCAGTTTTGAAACATCTGACGACATGTTCTATTCTTGGCAGCGTTCTCTACAAAGTGAAGGCGAAAAACGTTAGTTCTTTTCTGGTATTATACTTCGAGAAGAACACTTCATCCTCACTTACAATTAAGTCGAATTTGTAAAGTGTTGACTTTCATTTATTACATAAAAAAATGTCCCAAGGTACGGTATAGACGTGATTGGTCGATTTAACAGGATCTCGTGGAGTACGAGAACAACGAGGTGGTGACGACCCCGAGCGAGGACTGGAGCGCGGCGGGCACGTCGCGCGTCATCCGCGTGGCGCACGACGAGCCCGGCGTCAGCAAGACCTCGCCGCGGACCAAGAGCACTGTCGCAGGTAATACGATCGCCGATTGTCTGGTGTCTGATGGATGGGGTCACACACTCTCACGCACACACACATGCACACAACCAATATACACTTACATATATCTATAATAGATGACAGATACAAATAAATATCAAGTTGACGAATGATGAATATGTTAGCTGACTAAAAATAAAATACAATTATTTAATTTTCGTATATAACGTTCAAATGAAGAATTTTATTTGGAGGTAAACACTTAACATGTTTCATGTAATGCGCTCTAAAATCAAGATATTTATAGTATACACATTTATATGTACTTGTGTACGGTTCGTTTGTGGGCTTGTCGAGGATCGTTTGTAATGATAATATTATTATAAAGTTAATTTCTTTCAATTTTTTTGTTTTCTTTTCTGACGTCATGAATGTTTAAAAAAGCAATTTTAATTAGTTTTATTGACAGTTCTACATAACGGACAAAATAATATTAATCTATTATATTTTAACCAAGTATTAGCTACTTTCTTTGAATGAAAATAATTAAAAATTATTTCAATGCAAGAAATTTCTCGTAGAAATTCTGAGTTCCTTAAATGTAACTAGTTGTGCTTAACTGCATGGTAAAACTATTGCTTTAACTATTTTGCCCTCTAAAAAAGCAAAATATGTTTATGGGATCTTCAATAACTCTAATCCAAACAAATTACTAGTTATACACCACATACATACTATTGTGTAATGCCTTCCAGAATATTAGCAAGCAAATCGTTTTAATAAAACTGTAGTTCTTATTATATGAAACCAAGATGACTTTTTGATATCATCTTGAATATTGTATTTCAATTATTTACAAAAGATATTACCTTATATTTAGAAACGGGCTATTTCAATAACAACTAATTTTATTTGATCTATTTATATATTATCTGTTGCTAATATTTCCTATAATAATTGACACATTTGTGTCAAGAGCATATTTTAAAATAAATTTCTAAAATTTTTATTTATAATAAATATAGTCTTTCAACAGGCTTGCAACAACAGACAAACACATACGTAAAGATTGATTGATTCGAGTAACAAATTTGTTGTGATTACAGATGTGTTAGCAGATTGTTTTGGTCTGGCGAAGGGTAGCAACTCCACCAAGCCTAAATTAAACGCACCAGCCTCAAATGTGTCAACAAGTAAGATCACATTCAACACACGTGCATACGTGGCTTGTAACCTCATCGCCGTCATGTAGGACACATAGCTTCCGACGTGCACTACATAACACTATGAACTCTATGCCATTTGGATTAAGGATCAAACTTATGATTAATCTACCTTTTTGTGCTGTAAAGTTACTAAATGCTTCAAATAACGGTCAGCTAAGCACACTGTTCATGTAAATAATATCAGGCGTGTCACCAATTCCATTAAGATTAAGAAGTCATTGATATTATATCTGGCCCTTCGAAAATGCAACTGTAATACTTTAAAAAGTATTTCACGATTAATAAATAGAATGTTCAGACAGGTAAAAATCTTGTAAATATGTATAATCCATGTTTCAATACTATTCAATGTATACATAAATAATATAGAAATCCTCCTTCAATTGACTTCTAAAATATTGATGTATAATAGAATGGTTATAGTGTTTATAATGATATTTATCAAATACCACTAATTAAACGGCACTATAGATTCCATATTGCAAAAATATTGATATAAAGTATATATTGAAATCACATAACACGTTATATTGCAGTTTGTCTGTTTGCTTGCTTTGTTGCCCTTACAAAAGCTTCATACCAAAATCACAGCTAAATACAGTACATTGTTCAATCACAAATTAGCACAAAATTAAAACTAATGCACAGTTGAAATGATGTCTTAGCGACGTTAAATATTTTGTGGTGCTTAGGTAAATGGTGTTCTAAGGAATAAATTTTGTTTACCCTGTTCAATAACTCTTATTTAATTTTATTTTACATGCTTTATTTACGGCTTGTAAGCCGTAGTTGCTTTGCTTGTAGGAAATCTATTATTTACGAATAGTTCCCGAAACAATTGTTACTCAATGTTATCAGATATTATTGGTGCTTAGAAATTTTCAAGAGATCTTAAAAAATATTTAACCGATTCTATCTTCATTAAAAGATTATAATTTTATATGACTTAATGGTATCACAAATCCAAAGAAGTTTTGTCGCTCGATCTTGTGTATTATAACAATCTATATGGTGTCCATAAGATAGGTACACAGACAGACAGCAGTACACAATACCATTATTAACATTTAATGTACATAATCGCCTGGCTAACTAATGGTAAAACCAGATTGTCATGTCAGTGTGACTGGCAGGTTTTTTTCATGTTTGTTACACTGCTAATATTTCTACACCCTTTACCATTCAATTACTAGTGCAATGAAAATTTGGAATGTACAAACATTTGGTCGATTTGTACATTTCACGTGTTCACTTGTTCTTTATCGCTGGTGACATCATACCACATGTCTTGTGATCATTATTTAGCGATCGAATTTGAATTTTGGCAATAGTATGGAGTTTCACGGATGTTTTATATGACTGACCTGAAGACTAATGGCTATAATATATATGCTATAGATGTTAAGATGCACTTATAAAATAGCCTAGACAAGCCACCTGATATAAAGTGGTCACTGACACCCAGAAATTAATTACACCGACGCGTTGACGCTTTGAAGAGATCAAGGTACCTGGATTAAAATTGACTTTTTGAAGAATTCTAATAGAACGTTTGTAGCTAATGAGATAGCTAGAAAACGCTATTACCCTTGCATGACTACCTTTCGAAATTAATAGGGATTACAAAGAGCTCACTTTCAGCGAAATAAAACTCCCGCCATAGCCTTCTTTGATGTTGAATAGGTTACTCTGCCTATGGTACTACCTAAGGGAGGGTTAATTGAACCAGTAGATGAAATCCCTTATACACGAATAATCTGGAAACCACACCATGCTCTATTTAAACAACATTGACTCATTCTAATTATGTTAACCATGGCAGATTGACACTAACCCCTTAATGACTTGTCACATTATTTTAATAAATAACATTGATAATTTGTAAAGGAAATAGTCACAGTCCCTCGAGTATTAAATTAGCAGCTAAACTTCAATAGTTTTGTTTCCATTACAGAGCTACAAAATTAAATAACAGAAAAGAAAGAATTTCTTAAATGTATTCAGTTTTATTAACTCTTTTCACGCAATAGTTATAATATAAATCAGAAATTTCATACATCTTTGCGTAATTATACTATCAGTTTTAAGTTTTAGTGTTGTTGGTTTTGTATTATCACTGGTATTGTCTTACCGTGTTGCCTGCTTGGCTGGCTATCTTCTTACATTCAAATAACGAACTGTGTTCCATATGTGGGTTTTAAGAACCAGTTCTTTATACCTTCTCTCTTGACCAATGCATCGGTAATGCCTTTTGTGTTACTGGTGTCCATGGCCGACAGTGATCTTTTATGTGGTTCGTCTACTCCTTTCTGGACAATTTAGAAAAAAAAATATCTCAGATTTTAACACGTCTAATATTTAATCTGATTATATTCTAGTACAAATAACTGTTTAAACTTAGTTAATTGATGTGGACAATACGTTGATAACATGCTACTAACAGTTTTCAGCCTTTAAATCGGCCTTATACAAAAGAGCAAACCCAATTTCTTATTTAACCCTTAGTAGATGTATGGGTCTTAGTTTTGTGAAATATGTGAAGAATAAGAGTACCTATGTTCCTAATAGTTGATGTAGCTACAGGATATAGATAGAATATATTTCAATACCTGTAGCATTCATAGTATTCGCTCACAATGCCATAGACTATAATTTTTCAATTAACTTGTAATCGGCTTCCAGTCTATGTGTATGCTAAGAGCCTAACTGCTAACTCTATAAGTCAGGATGTTATAATTGACTTTTAGACGTCTACTAAGTGTATTTTAAATAGTGCTGTGAGCGAATCAGGCATATACCTATAATTATGAAATGAATCGAATAATTATTTTAGTTTTTGAACATATTTAAAGCAACTTTGAAAATAAATTATGTTGTGATTTTTTTTACTAGACGCCATGAAAGATGTCGACTTTCATCTCGGCAACGTGGCGGAGTCGGACGACTCCGAGCCGGACGAGAAACTCGAGCAGTACTTCCTCGATGCTGTCAAGAAGGAAACCAGGACCAAACCAGTTGTGCAATATGAAACCAACCTTGGACAAGGGTAAGATACTCAGATCGTAGTCATGTCACGTTTATGGAGTGACTATATTTTTGTATTTGTTACTGTTATTAAACATTTAGGAAAACTTGCATATTTGGAAATAGTTTATGAATATAAATTGTATATTGAAAACGTTAAATCAAAATGGAATATGCCATTTTACCAATCACGTACTAAACGTAAATTGATTTCATGCTCACTTTATCATGGAAAGATCTGAAACGTCGTGGTAAGTTGAATATGATTTAAGCATGTATCAAAATAAATGCCGCATTTTGTTTTTATTCCATGTGACTTTAATTTACAAGGATTATCTAGTTAAAAAATAAACTATAACAGTTACGTATATAATCTGCAGCAACATATCGTCGTGCGTGGATGCTCGACTGGAGAGCGGCGCGGCGGCGGCGAGCGAGGCGGCGGCGCGGCGCGTCGTCGTGAACACGGGCGCGGCGTTGCCGCTGGCGCTGCGGGCGCCGTGCATCCGGCCGCCGAGCCACGCGCGGTCACCGCCGCGCCACGAGGAGCCGCCCACGCCCGCCGCCTCCTCTGCCACCGCCTCCCCCGGTCCCGCTGGCCCCGCCGGCCCCGCTGGCCCGGCCGGCTCCCCCGGTCAGACGTGTCCGATCGCGCGTCCCCCGCCACCCCTCGCGCACACTCTCTACGACGTTTTCAGACATCTCGCACTTGAATTTAAAAACCAGGTTAGTTTAGTTAATATAAACAGATATAACAAAATATTTTGTACAGTATATGTAGTTACATTCAAGGAGAAATTTTGTTATTCAGCTGGACTGTACGTTTATGGAGAACGTGGTGTCGCTGTGGTTGACTTTGAATGGGTCTGCGTGGGGCGGCGGCGGCGCGTGGTCGCTGGCGGCGCTCGCTGTGCCCGTGGACGCGCCGCGCGTGCGACTCTCCTCCGACACCGTGTCCGCCCTGCTTTACTCGCTTTCTAAGTATGTGTTAAACGGTGCTACCGAGATTTTGTGAAAGACTTCAAGTAATGACGCAATAGTTTAATTTAAAATCATTTGATTGTATATGTTTAAAACAAGTTGTACAAAAGCCCGACTTGAGTAGTATTCTCTAATAGTCGACTTTCGTCGACGTCGATATCGAATCGATGAGGAGTTTGAATAAAAATGTTAGTATTATGTTAAAGCATCTAACAACCTTTGAAATTTGTTACAGCTTAGACAATATCTCACTGAGATGCTGGGTGCTGTCCATGCAGGCATTGGCTTGGATCGCCAGTTTGCCATTGTTGGTAAGTATGAAACTTGTCTTCATGAACTATATCTTCAGTGAGTGTTAAAAAATAATTGAAAAATAAAGGGTTCATTTTTATTAACCATTCTAAGATTTCATATTTATTGTGGTCTTTCCACCAGGAGGGCAGTACTCAAACAATGGGACGCGTTATTCTGGAGTGCGAACATTTTGTAACAGCGCTAGTCAAGTTCGTAGCCATTGACGTCAGCACGGATGGCTCAGTGGTTGCATCGGAACCTTATCTTGTAAGTTAATTAAATGTATTTTTTTGTCGTACATCAAAACTTAATGGTATTCAAAAGTATTCTTACATTTAAAAAGGTTATCTTTGAGTTTAGTTGTATTGTACGTTCAATTATCGTCTCGATTTTATTAGGGTGGCAGTAGTATAGGCGGTGGAGCTGGTGCAACCGCTGCCCTGCAGTCGGTGTTGTCGCGAGTGGTGATGGCTCGCGGCGCCGCAGGAGCGCTGACGTCACTGCGTGCTCTGGTCCTGCTCTGGCGCACACCGTGGTCGCATTCTCACGCTAACTCCGCCATGGACCTTCACGCCACTCTGCTGCGGGCGGCGCACTCGTTGCTGCCGGCGTTGGCACCTAAGCATCTTTATCACGCCATGCCTCTCATCGACGCTGTTGGTGAGTTCATTGTTACATGTAAACTTTTTTCTGTGATTTTATTTTGGTAAAATTTAAATCTCAAGTTAACTAACAAAGATTATTAAACCATCGACTGATTCTTTATAATTGTATATCTGAGATAAATTATAAATTAATATTGCTCATGGTTAGGTGTAGAGTATACTAGTTTATTCGATTTGTGGTATTGAGTTTCGAATATTTGCAACTATATTGGATTCCCAGGGTGACCGGATACGAGTTTATATAAACTGTATATAATGTGTTTGTGTAGCGAGTGCGAGCTCATGGTGGGTACGGAGCGCGTGCGGGTCGCGCGCGGACGGCGGCGGCGAGGCGCGGCTGTCGGGGCTGATCGCGGACGTGCTGGCGGGCGGCGGGCGGCGGGCGCCGCTGCGGCGCGCCGTGCTCGCGCAGCTGCTGCACTACTGCCGCAAGCTGCTCGCCGTGCCGCTGCCGGCCACGCTGCATCACCGACACCACACCTGCACGGTTTGTGCCACTTCACAACCTTCCACTTCTCATTAAATATATATGTCGTATCTTCGGTATTTCAACTTGGATTTATTTACCGTTATTTAAAACAGAGTATTCACATTGAAAAAATTCTCCTTGGCTTTGCTATTCCTTTCTTTGATGGATTAAAATCTTGTAAAAAAAATAATTATTTTTAGTTTTAGTAGGTTGAACACAAAACTTCTGAGAATTCCGATAGAGAAATATAAAATAGTTTTATTTTAGATGCCAAATTCCATAACTATTATCTTCATATCTTTAATAAAAGGATAATATGATACATTGTGTTTGAAGCATGTGAAAATTGCTTGTGATGGTAGTAGTCAAACTGTTCTGTCAATGTTTTTTTTATCAAACCTGAATTGAGTAAATTACAATAATCTGCTATAAAGTATAATAGGGATTATATAATGTTTTGTACGATGGTTGTAATAGTCTGCGTCAAGTCCGCCGTCGGCGTCGTCGTCGGGCGGCAGTCCCGGGGCCGCGAGCTCGGCGGGCCCGGCGGGCAGCCCCCCCGCGGCGCAGACCGACGAGAGCAAGGCGCAGGCCAGCCAGCAGGGACAGTCGCCGGACACGCCCGACGCCACCAACGTGGAGGACGAGCGCAAGCAGCAGACGCCGCGCCCGCCAACCATGGCCGACACTGGTACGTAATGTTATCTTTTATATTTTTTATGACTCTTATTCTTGTTGTGACTGAGGCAAAGGTTTTTCGAAGCGAAGTCGAAAGCAAAAAAAAACTAATGTTTATTTTTTTGCAGTACTTCAACAAACGACGGTTATGCAGAAGTTTTATAAGACATTGTCCTTGTGCGATGGAATGAACACTTTGCTTCTGAATGCCGGTACGTATTTATAAATGTTTATATATCTTATTATTTGAAAAAAAAATAGTGCAACACGGTGCTGAAAAGCCAAAAAATATTTAGAAAAATAATTCAATTCTTACTTCTTATTTAAATAAATAAAATATATGTACTGAAGTTAGCTTCACTAATCATCATCTTCATAAATCACTAAGTGCTGTGTTTTTCGGGCTTACTGAATTCACTTAACTGAATTGAGATCCTCCTTCTTTTTTAACATTAGTTAAAATATCTATAGCCAGAAATCTTGTATCATTTTTCAGGTATGAGCGGAGAGCCTCCGGCGGAGTATTCATCGGTGAAGGAGGAGGTGTTTTGGCTGGTGGCGCAAATGGCCAGCGTGGCCTCCAACCCCGCACTTATGGTTCCCAGCCTCATTGAATTCTTGCGTAAGGGCACATTAAGTAAACTACAGCACCCAAAAACAGTTAACTGTACACAGCATGTAACTTCAAGAATTATTTCATACGAAGTTATTCAAGTTATTCTATATAACTATTACAAAATGATACACCACTGTCAGATACTAATCATTGTTGTCGCTAAATTTGATAATAGTAATTTAAATACTTTTGTACTGTAGTTGTTGTAATAATAATCTGGTGTTGCTAAGTGTTTATTAGTGGTCATAATTATAATATAGTTACCCCAGTACTAGGCAATATTGCTATATACGATTTATTACACGTGATTGTCTGAGGGCAGCATTGTTAACTTATCATATCTTAAAAGTTGCTACATATAATTTGCAGGTAAGGACGAGGTATTGAATCTATCACAAGCGATGCAGCAACTCATTATTCGTCTGTTGGAGAAACCAGAAGCGCTCCAGGCGTTCATTGACGCCGGTGGCCTTGAACTGGCCATCGAAAAGCTCACCGCTTGTCACTTGGTGAGTACAGCTGTTACAATCAATTTCAATAATCGACATACCATAGACCATAAATAAAATATAAGTACTTTAGTGATGTATGTGACGACCTTGTTAAAAATCAAACCTAAGCCAGTCAAGTTTACATATATACTGTTACAAAATAGGAATTATATCAAATAAGTTTACACACTAGTTATAAAACATGTACCTTTTTCTTCATAGGCTGGACCCAGCGGTAGCCAAGGCCTGGTGTCTTCTCTTATGAATCATCTGAAGCTACCCCCACAACTGATCAACTTGTCCACGGCTGCATCATCTAACAACAAGAAGTCTCAACCGTTGGTTATTGAAACCACTAATGGATTGGTCAACATTGCACCACTATGTATGTCGTATGTTGTAAATAATAAATATGTTGTATATTGCTATTGAACTTGAATAATAACTGTTCCATCCTATGTTAATAACTAATCACCTGTCTTGAGCCACTATGATTGTCATCAGGGAGGTCTATGTCACCTCTAAAAATATGTATATTGCGCCTCGGTTGGTCATTAGGGCACGGTTTTGGAGCCTCCATCCTTGAGGAGGCCCCATCCATCCTTGGATGGACCAATGTTGGCCCCAGCCACTTTGTCATATTTACGTTTGATTTATTTTTAACAATTAATTGATGATTGAATATGCACAAAATAAATAATAATAAAACCATCAGGTACGGTATCGTGCGGCAACCCAACGGCGCAGGCGGCGGACGTGCTGCTGGGAGGGGCGGGCGGCGCGGGCCCGTGCGCGGCGCGCCGTGTCCGCGCGGCCGCCTGGTCCTACCACTTCTTCAGCGCCGACGACGCGTCGCTCGCGCTCACACTCTCGCTGCCGTATGCAGCGCGCCTCTACGAGGTCCACCTGCAGCCGCATCTCACCAGTCTCGCAAGTACGTATCATATACAAAGGCCTTCGTAAATAACACTTGTGGTACAATTAACTTGTAATCATTTGTTTAGATGTAGTTAAGAGAGGTTTATATCAAAATATACTGTTTAAATTCGTGATTAAGATTACATAACGTTAGATTTAAGTAAATTCCGACCCGCCACTCTTGCGCTCCGCCCCACCAAAAAACGGCAGATGATAGCGAGAGTGACATTTTTCATTATTTTTGTAATTGTGAAACAAATGTTTTTTTCTTTTTGTCTAAAGCTTTATATACTTTGCATATGTGAATACTATATAATATGTGTATAATAAATACGTTACGCTATTGTCGCAGCTTGCCCTGGTGCAGTGGGCGTGGAGGCGGGGTGCGGCGGCACGCTAGCGCCGCTGGGCCCGCCGCAACACACGGCCGGCATGATGTTCATACGGTTGGCGGTGACGCGGCCCGTCGTTTGCACCACCGTGCAGCTGCGGCTGTACAAGCCGCGTGACTCCGCCAACATGGGCCTTCTGCAGCTCAAGCTTTTAGTCGCTCCAGCTTTCGCGCCGCCGCATCCGGATCGGCCATCGCTGGACACTTATGAGTAAGTAGCTTATGTCTTGTACACAAATTATTATTATACCTTTCGGTTCGGATATTTTACATTAAAATACCTTTTTCAAAATGTGTTTTTTCTTATGTTATAATACAATAATGATACAAAAAACAGCAACAATTGGGCGTGCGTGGTAGCTGCATGCTCGCGCGCGCGTCTGGAGGCGTCGCGGTGGAGCGCGCTGGGCGCGGGCGGGCTGCGGGCACTGTGCGCGGCCGTGCTGGCGCAGCACGCGCCGCACGCGCATCACGCGCTGCTGAACGCCGCGGCCGCCGCGCCGCAGCTGCGCCCCGCCATGCTCGCCGCACTGCTCGACATGGACGCACACGCGCACGCACACGGTAACTATACGTTGACTACAATATCGCTATGGGTGTTACGAACTTTACTGATTACAACATTATCTGTCATTTTACTACATTTATATCAATGATTAAATAGTATACAGCTTTCCCCCTTGCGTTACGCTTTGGATTAAGTATTTATTTCTCTAATTGAATAATGTAATTATAGCTCCTACACATTACTTTTTAAGAATTAATAATAGACTTTAGTTGTTTTTAGGTAAGGTTTGTCATAATTAAATTGATCACGTCATGTCATAATTGTGTAGCACCAAATTGTTAAAAATGTAACACAAGTGTTTGTGTGTGTTCGAGCAGCTTTCCAGATAGGAAGCGGGGCCGGTGTGGGTGCGGGCGGCGTGGGCGCGTTGTGCGCCTGTGTGCGTGCGTTGTGTGTGCGCTGTGCGGCCGGCTGCGCGGACGAGTACGTGCGGTGGCTGCCCGCCGCGGCCGAGCGCTGGCTGCGCGAGCGGAAGACACCTTCGGCGGCGCTGCTGCACACCCTGGCCGAGGTATCTGCATATACGTGTAACCTGTTTTCCAACTAAATCTTTACAAAGCTTCAGTATATATTATATTTACTATGTATATCTGATCCCCATGATCTCTCTTAACATATATCTCATTTACAATTAGCTGTAATTACACGATTTACTGAACATTAACGCCTTTATTACAAAATAAGGTAATTATCCACGATTATCAAGTATAGGTTTATCTTTCATACTATACTTTAAGCCAAGGTTTATTTTACTTGGTCTAATAGAAGT
>DWJN01003167.1:0-14017 GCA_018248895.1 Carystus phorcus | reverse complement strand
TGTTAGCTCTGTTTAACTGATTAATTGTTCAAATCAAATGAGATAATCATGCTTTCAACAACCCTGTTGACGTTTGAGAACAAATTTGACAGTTTATTAGTAAAATTGTCGTTGATCAGTCTTTCAGAAACTGGCGGTTATAGACTTGAAATCAATCTTTCTTTTTTCAATTTTCTAAAATAACTATGAATAAGATTGACGTTTTGTTAGCAGAACATTCGTTTTATACTCGTCACTTACTAGATTTGATTAGTGATTTCGAGTCCAATTTATTTACAAATTCCATTGTAATGAAGTAGTGTATTGTATTTTGCAGCGCTTTGAGAAACCGACGTATTCCTAATTATTTCCCTGTTACGTATGAATAATTAACAACTTAAATATATTGCGACCATATGTGAATTAATTTAATGTTAAAGAATATTAATTTAAACTATCTTATGTAATAAAGTTTACAATAATTTCCGTATATTACATACGTACTTTCCGTGTTTAAAAAGAGATATGTAAATGTTAAGGAGTAAATGGGGTCCAATCTCAAGGATAAGGTTTTACAGTAACGTCAAGATGATAAAATCACATCTGGCGCCATCCAGCCGCGTATTTGCATGTGAAGAGAAACCAGTGGTTCGGCAATCTAAGTCGACATTGTGAGTAACAAAGGACTGACTGACTCGACACCTTATCAGTGCTACAATGTTAATTTATCGCGACGTCTCCGCCACGGCGCTCCGACTACAAAATACATGTTTATTCGGCGATAAACAGTCAGTTCGGCGACTGTTTTCTAAAGGAAAAATTACTATTGTAAATTATTTTACATATTTGTAACCGGAGACACAATCTGCGATCGAAATTCGACCGTAATTCATTTGTCAAAGGATTACTTCACATTGCCGCTATGAACGTAAACAATGAATGTTATATTCTATAAAATAAATGTATTTATAACATATAATAATACGATATACACTTTCTGTATTTAACCTCCACGTGAACTTTAATTATACTAAAATTTCATACTACCGCATGTACCTATTATTATTAAAAACGTGTAGGTGCAAAGGTTTTACTTTCACGTATTAATTAAATAACCTACGTTATTAACAAATAAAATTAGAATTCTAATAAAGACGTAACTTTTTCGCGTTCGAGTAAAAAACTTGTAGAGGTAGAGGCTCTTTTTGTTATGTTAAACAACGTCACAGACTATGCAGGTACATAATACAAAGATATAGATACAAAATGAAACCACAGAGTAAGCCAGCGCTATATCCACATTATGTTATCTCGGCACTCAATCCTTACTAATTTTGAATCTTATTTTATTAATCTGTACACAGCCATTGGCCAAATTCAATGGCTAATAACCTTAAAGGCCAATGAAAAAAACTGTTTAATAATAGGTATGTAGTTTTGTTGTATAGACGCAAGGTACACTAGCTTTGCTAAAAATACAATGCCTTCAGCCCATTAAAGGCCTAGTACTGGGCATGGGTTTCCTCATAAACGAGGAGGTCTAAATGAACCTTGAACAAATACAATATGAACCTTGAAAGGGAATCTACACCTTTATAATTTTTTACCACGTACCACTACAAGTTACTACCACGTATTCAGCTTGAACTTTGGAAAGAGAATTCTACACCTTTATACTCGTATGTTACTAGCTGACTCGGCCACGCGTTGCTGTGACTAAGGTTTACATACACAATTTACCAGACTAATTATCTTACACCGCCATCTGTTAGAATCTTATAGAACTAATCCTTCGCAAGATATTAAACAAATAATTTGCAATAAAATAATATTGCGACTATAAATTGAGATGTAAGCTATCGTATATTCTCAGTTGGATCAAACTGGACACAGTGTGCAAAATTTGATTGAAATCGGTTAAGTAGTTTAGGAGTCCATCGCTGACAAACATCGTGACACGTAATTTATATATAATGATATTTCTACGATATTCAGTTTGCATTAATAAAAACTAACCCGTGAACTAACAAATTCAAACAGCAATCTATCAAATAATGCGCGGCCCGTCGCGACTGTATACATATTTCATAGGGCGTCAGATCAGTTCTCTAACCTTTCTGTTTAACACTTTTATTGTATATTTATAACATAAACAAAGGCGTACTGCTTGATTATTCGTATTGAGATATCTTACGTAAGGCTATGAACAAAAAATACTGCCCGCGCAACCCAAACTCAAACTCATATCAAAACATTAATTTCATGTACACAAAGACACTTATGAATGTCAAATATTTTGCATCTACGATTGTTCTGGAAAGGTGACTTAAAAACAGGAGAGAAAGCAAAAGCATCTCTTCGACAAACCATTTAAAACAATACCTATACTAATTATAATAATAATGCTATGCAGTCATATCTCCACACTAGAATTATGAGTCGTGGATGTCATGAACAACAGTAAGAAAGAAACACGCCCAGACAGAAAAAATAAATTTAAGCTCATTCAAATTTCTACCTCACTGAGAATCGAACCTAGGACCCTTCGAATGGCGGTCCGGCGTGACCATTGGGAGACGCGGGTCGTCAATTAACAATTACAAACATTATCTGAACATCTATTTATTTCCATGAGTTCTTATTATTAATGTATTCATCTCATTAAATCATCCTATATAAATACATCAAAACTTCCAATCCTGAAGACATAAATCGAAGCAGCAATCGAGAATGGAACTCGGGACAAGGACTCGTATCACATATCACACTGTTCCCATTTGGGCTTAAACTTAGCTTCAAGCTGTATATAACTTACTATGTCATATACATATGTATTATGATGGAATATTGAAAGACAATTTTGAAGGAGTTATCCTCAACAGATTTAACTGAAATTTTGTATATACGTTTAATGCGGATGACAATGCATAGTGTCAATGTGACGTCACTTTTATCAAAATGGCGAAGGGCTCAAAATGGCGGAATAGTTATTTTTTATGCAACCTCGTGATGAGTATTATATGAAAGGATTCATTGCCTAAAAGCTTTTACTTTAAATATCTTACTTATAATTTATTTTTGATACCTAAGTTAAAATCTTATAGCACTGAAACATTTAGAAGTAGATATTAAAAGTCATAACACAATATAATATACGTGTTTTTATTTGCTTCATCTAATAACTTAAACGAAAACATCTTTATTAAACGCAGTTATTAACAATATTAGTCGTAGATAACGTTGGAAAACTATTTGAGCGTGCGATCTCGACTCATTACATATGTAAAACTCACACTAATGTTTGTGTAGCTACGTTTCTGTACGTATTGCGGTTTCCTTATCAATAGTCCGCTGTGGTTGTGTTGGCTCGGTGACGTCATACGCAATTGTCATCGCTGTCACGGCTAACGAGTGGCACTCGGTCAGCGGACCCTATGTTATACCAACTATTGGATTTTTAATTAACCAGTTAACAAAATTGTGTACTATTCGTTACCTAATTCTGTTACGAATGCGTAAAACTGAAATCAAAACAAAAGTTTCGATAGTGACTCAGACTCGGTCACTTATCGGTGATATAAATCTTTCATACTAAGCCATTGAAGCGATTTAAGCTATGGAATTATAACCTTTTGTTTTTACGGTTGTATGTTAATTAGAACGCTGTTCGATATTTCGTGAGCTAAAAGTCAACACCCTTCCAAGTTTCGACTGCCGATACTATAGCTGTAGATCTAGTAGATTGAACTCATAAACAGTAAGCAAGTTTCGCTTTCACTGAACTTGACATAGGTCAAACGGTTCCGCGATGACACTTGAAAAGCAAACAAGTCGAGAGGGCCAACCGCGACATGTCCTATCATACGATCGTGAGTCTTGTGTCCGTACGGCGAAGATTTGTTTCGATTTTCGCACAATGAATAAAATTATTTTACTTCGTACTTTGCCTTCCGCGAGAACGCTTCAAGGACAGTCCTCTTTTCGGGTCTCAGGCCTCTTTTTCATTGGGAAGTGACACGCTCGACCAAGAGACCTTGCCCCCTCCGTTCCTCTCCCAAGCTGACGTCATCCGCGCCATCTTGCCGTTGTGACGCGTTGCCCGGCAACCCGACACACGCTTCGCATAAAATTATTACCATTATTTGTAATTCTTATTCTTAATATTCAGCGGTTTTAAACGTGCTTTTCCATTATACGGTAGAGTTAATTGCTAGTGTGTTAAGATATTGAAATTTCTTGACACAATTGTTTTTTGATACGTACAATTTAATAAACGAACAAGCTTTTTTATGGTGATCGCTTATGATACATTATTGATGAATCTTGCTTAAGTTGCAATAAAATTAGAAATGGATTTAGAAAATAGATTTGGCAATTTAAATAAATCCCGTCTATAGGTACATTTTTTCTTTACTAGTAACATACCTTAGGTATTCGTTTCTAAATATTCTATTGTATTCTATAACTTTCCCGACGTGAAGCAACAGCAGTTAGTGAGTACTATTATAATATGTTTTCTCTTATTTAATGAATTAAAGTGTAATTTATATTTAATTGAATATAATTTTACACGGTGAATGGTTTGCTTTGTCAATCAAAACGTCCTTTACAGGGCCAGACTGACTGCATTTCTCAATTGCACTTGCAACTTTCATATGCGAATCCAAACAAGTTTAAACAAGGTCTAATTAAACGGAGTTTGTATGTTTCGGGTGCAGTGGCTAGTAATAAGCGTAGCCTCCACTTCCTTCTTATCTGGCAATTCATTTGTCACGCCTAGTGTTGTATGTTTCTGGGTAACGGTGATAATTTACCATTAGAAGATTCGTCCACTTGTTATTCATATAAATATCTGACTATAAAAATTATCCGAGATTTTATGTTTCTTTAAGTTAAGGTAACAGAAAGAGGTCTATCCAATCCAATTATTAAAATGATCGATAAAATATTCATTGTTGAATAAAGTAGTCAATTCTGAAAACTGCATTCAAATCGGATAAGTCGTTTCTGAGATTAGCATGCACAAACATACAGACAAACAGACAAAATGAAAAAATATTGTTTTAGGTTCTCTAGGTTATATAAAGGCTCCCCATTTTAAATTTTGATATCACCTTTTGTACATATATTTGCAATGTACAGTACGATCAGTTAGTTTTATATGTATAGAAGATACTCTGTAACATGTTTTAAAGACATTAGTTTAGTAAAGTTTTATTTATTTATTTATTTAAAACACTTATAGCTAACCTTACAGGTTATTACCTCATGCGTTAAAAAAACGACGTACGGACGACGGACGTAAAATGACGTACGTTAGAAAGGGTAGACGTAATGATACTATCGACGTACTTTAATATTTCGTCGCAGTCAACGAAGCGTTTAGCAGAACTGTTAAGTTGCTTGGATACATTCCAACACGTGAATGCACGAATCTGTAATTAGTGTGTAAGACATCTCTAGACAACGTTTCATGCTACGCAGAGCGTGCAATCTACATTTTGACATATCCGATTAATTTAAATTACCTTTTGTTACAATATAAACTTTCAAGGTAGACTATCTCAATTATTGGAGATATAATGATTGCTTTTAGGCTTGTTCATCTAGGAATCCATATTTCAGAAATAATTAAATACCTAAGTTATAGATCGCCTTTAAATAAAGTTTAAAAATGGTTCTTCTAACTATGTTAGAGAGCTTTTCCATCTAAACACTACATCATCACTAATCATCAAAGGAAATTCATTAACTTATAAGTAAAAAAGTACTAGTAAGTGTCATTGACATGTGCAACAACGGTACAACATCGTACCGATAAAATGTCGAATATTACAACGACACGTTAATTTACTCTGTCCAAATCAACAGCATCGTCGTGTTGATAATACTGACGACATCGCGGCGACATCGCAGCGACAACGGGACGGTTCGCGCAAAAACCTTCGCAGCTATAACAAAGCCGTATACATAATAAATAATATTTTTGTCATTGCAATAACGCGGCCACAAAACAAAACCATTAAGTCTCACTTGTAGTTATCGTTTCCATCGCATATACCACACGCTAAGGGACATTAAGCAAAAGAAAACTGGTCGACCGGTCCAAAATCCTTCAAAAACTGAATATTTGCAATAACATTTCATGCACACTTGAACACAAAGCTTAGAGCTTATCTGAAATGCATGCCCACGCATATCAATCATGGAGAGGGATCAAAGCACACGAGCTATATGGGACGTGGGGTTGCATTTCCACAGCATCCGCCTACGCTGAACACGCAATACGAATCGATATCGCGAATTAATGTCAGGTATAGACGTCACTGCCACGGAGCTGATTGCTCTACAATAGTTCAAAGGTAAATTGTGGATATTCGCGTAAATTACCTACCGCATTACCTAAAGCAATTTACTTAAAATATTAGTCTGGAAAATGGACAGAAACCTATATTTATCTAACCACTCATCCAAGTCTTCCATTAATTTATACAACTATGACTTCCAAACTCACTGTTTCATCCATCGTGGTTTGCTGGCTATTCATGGACGCTTGCTTCTGGACTTTTAAACTATGTAAACACTCCATTGCCAATATAGCTAAATAATTCGGTCAACTCGGTAATTCATGAACTGATATTGTGGAACAAATCGCGAGTACAATACAGCACCACATCTCTGATTTATATCAATCATATTTACTCCTCTAACACCATTAACTTCAGTTCAAATCTCACCTCAATTATTTTACCTGTGAAAACAGAAGTCCTAACTTTGTAATAAAACTTGGACCTAGAAAAACTAAATTTTGGACACAAATTTCCTTTAGATACACATGTTTCTATACTCAATTTTTGTCCGAGAATATTCCAAGAAAATTTCCTAACAATTTCCTTTTAATTCCCTAAAATTAAAAAGATTTATATTTTCGCTTTAAATATAAACCACGGTATATGAATAACTAATGATTTCGCTTTTATCCCTTTCTGTAACGAAATTGAGGCAATTTCCAAGTTCACCGAAGTGTCCGACAAAAGAGCTATGGTTGCTAGCTGGGCAGGATTCACTGCAAGATAATAATAGCAGTAATAGGCGTCTTTTGTTTTGCTAGGCGGTAGTCATCACTTGACATCACGTGGCTCGTGGTTTGTTTCATTAATTGCCCACTACTGTCTCTCTCATCACTGAGGAGGTCTAGAACTCCAGCAAGCTCCAGTGCGATTCGTTGGAGGGGTTAGTGGCTAACCCGAGAATCTGAATTCATTATACCACCCGAACGCGTGGCTTTCTTTGTTTTTTTTTCCTTTATTTTCTAGAGGGGGAAAGATACGCAACGGGCGATGTGGGATTTCTACCCACTAAAACCCCTCCAACCCTCAGAAGAGAATTACGCGTCAGGGGATGCTCCGAGATCTCCAAAGAACACGCCGGTGCCTCCCCTGAACGCGTGGCTTAACGACTGCTATCTACGATAACCACCGAGACTGACAGCTTATGTGCCTTCCGAAGCACGGAAAGGGTCCAGAAATTTTTACCACCACCCATACCCATACGGTCCATCAAGGACCGCGGCAGCTGCTTAATTGTCGATCGCATAGGATCAACGCGAACTGCCGGCCTATGACGGCTTCCGTTCCGGTTACTATATAAAGGGTATTTCTTCTGTACTTTAGTTTCCAAGGTAATGAAGTTCACGTTTATGTAACCGCAACAACGGTCGGATACAGACCTTTAAGCGGAACACGCGTACGCCTACACGAGAATGCAACGGGGGTTGCACCTCTGGACTAAAGTTCAAAGGTGAAACTATATTTTGCAGTGACACGAAAACAATTTCAATAGGGTATCAATCCAAGCTCGCAATTAAGTCTGAATATAAAGAAGGTCAATGTAAATACGGTAATGCAAGTATATTACGACATTTATAGCGTTTTTTCCATGATACATTCTGAGCATGTATTTAGTAGAATTTGCTTCGCCTATTAATATTTGTGTTCTTAAATCTCATATTTTTCTTTGGTATACATCTATGATGGATGTTATAATTTGAAGATTTAGCTCCAGACGATTTTCCATATCAATACTTTAATTTAATATAAATTTATTGAACATTTATTTATAGCATGATTTATATATTAATATACCTGCCTCTTGCATTCTATTTTTTTAATCTATCTTTGTTTAACTTTTTTTACACTATATAAGTTAATGCTTGACTACTATACTGCCTGTAACCAGAGATACAGTCTTGGATGGTGAGCGCAGTAACTTAGAAGAACTCTTTAGTTTAACTTGTGTAAGCATATTTCAGTGTTGTGTACAAGTATCATGTTATTACATAATTAGATATAGAACACGATGATACGCATACAAGTAACGCACACCCACCCCTTCTCTTGTATTACGTCATGGTTTTCAATTACAGGGCCGTATCATTGTAGGTTACAGCTGTCATTTTCACGGTCACGTTCGTATTGCAGTCTTTTAATCAAAGTCAGTTAAACTTTTAATAACATAAAAAGTGTGCAATTTTCATGTATAATAGAAACAGTATGATTTAACTTATTGCTGAAAACAAAATAAGAACCACTTACTTGTAGTATGTTTTGTGTTGTGGGAAGATTACCGTGAAAATAACATAATAATATAATTATTGGGATTTATAGTTGCATAACATACTTTTACTGTTCATTTCATTCAATGTAATTGTTTTTTTTTATTATTAATAAAAAAAATAATTTACCTTAAAACAGAGTGAACAAAATCCAAGAAAGTCTACGGGCACATTGCGTTATTATTATTGCAAGACAGAAGTTAAACAATTTGATTATTTTTCTGAGTATAATAATGCGAAAACAATTTCAAAACAAAAACACGAACCGAATTATATCCAAAATATTTCCAAATTCAAAGTTTTTTGTGCAAGCGTTTGGGACAATAATTTTACAAAATATTGATGCCTGGATAATTATTGTTCTTCTTATCTGTTTCGAATGACATTATCCTAGTTAAATCAAACTATAGTGGTTTAGTGGATTCACTTGACGACCTACCTACTTCCTTCTAATGATTCAAAGATAAAGAATAGGTAATAGTTGTCAAGTACTGTTAAGGCATCTTACCTGGGCGCCATAATCGCTACAGCGACAGCCCTTTTTATTTGAATAAAAAAAAGATAAACAATTTAGTAATTCAGTTGCATTAAGAACAAGTAACGCACGTCGCCCTTTACGTTTTCGGTCGACAACTAGTTTGTGATTAGCGTCCACTGACGCTACTGGCCACTGAGAGTTATCACTAGCTGGCTCGTGTTCGTTTACAAGAACATGACAATAAACTGATTAAAAATATAATGCAAGTATGAATGACGTTTGATGACAAATTACGTGTTAGTACAAAATGATTGATGTGATGTTGAATGAAGAAGGCCATGTCGTAGCGAGCTACAACGTAGACAACCAATGAAATGTATACGTTTCTAATTAATATAAACACAAATGTACAGCGAAAAAGAAAGGAAACGAGTTTTTTTTTTTTTCAAAATAATGTAATCATAAAATCCTTGCATACATTTTTATAAACTATTATAATGCAGTTTTTTATTTTCTAAATCTTATCTACGTGTTATCTTAAAACATTTATGAACGTCATTTTTCTAATGAAAGCTGCTACAAAATAGAGGAGAAAAAACTGCGAAAAAATTTTCTCAACACATCATTTAAACAATTATAGAGTAAAGTTTCTAATATCGTGGAACTGAATGCGCATTATTTCTATATTTTATATATTTTCAGGTGACCTTATAATAACTTTTATCTAACTTTTATTGCTCTCATACGTAGCTTAAAATTTTCATTACGCAAATCTCTTCGGAATTTTATTATAAAAATGAACACTGAGCCTCGTAAAAATTAAAAAATATATGTGTACATTATTATGAAACGTTTTCGGATTTATTGCGATAAACAAATTCTCCAAAAATAATTTTCTCATATAACTTTCATACAAAGATTGCGAAGTGCAAAATATGTTATTCTCTATTAGTCTTTTTATGGTGTACCTATACCGGGTTTGGTTCCAGTACAGTAAAGATAAAATTAAATGAATATAAAACACATGTTCTATTACATTGAATTATGAATGTAAACCATTCTGGAATCTACTAAAACACAAAAACTTCCAACCTTTTAGGGGTTCAGTGACCTACGCATTAACAAGAGAATTATAAATGATGTAATATCTAAATATTACTAAGTAAAGCAAATCAATTATCATGTAACCAACTACGAAGTGTTACTAGAATGCCTGCGATTATTAACATTAAATTGATTGTTTAACATTATCTACTTACCGAATGATATAAGAATCACCTATCTAATACACACAATGATAAGTAAAGTTATCTGACTTTCACGACTGATAAGCTAATAAGATTTATCAATTGTTATCAACCTTGGCACTTATGGAAGATATGCGTGAGATAATTGAATGGAGCGGAGGTTAACGTTAGTACCATATAATAGTACAACAAATTTTCTTCAGCATTCGAGTGCTCTAGCATTTCTACTTACGGAACTTCAATTAACTCGACCTCTTACCTTCACAAAGCGTAGCTCATCTATGAACAGAAATACGAAGAATAATTAGACGATACCATTATATACATCGTTTCGTCTCACCAATACATAGAACATGGTTGTTCGCCACTCGAGCAAAATCATAATGGTTGGTTAGATATTACTATCGAAGCTTAAGAATCAAACGTTACAGACCTACAGAAATTAAAAGGCATAATTGGAAAACTCTACTCCTAACTACTTCGAGTGTGACTAAATTGTAAGTTTTCCTAAGAGAAGCGGGGCATTATCTAGTTTAAAACTAAAAGCGTATAACTTGTTAAATTCAATTTTAGTATCATGTGCAAAAACATTATGCATGTCACCTTTTATCCTGCCGTGGTTTCGGAAAAGTTCTAACATCGAGAAGAAACTGGAAAGTAAATTTCTCAGCGCATCTTGAAATAATATACAATTTTTAAACTACGCAAAAAGTGATGCGACACTACTATTTCAATTTCATTTGAATCATATGACTGTGGACTACACACATTACTCACTTTTTACATTTACACTACAGTACTCACTCATTTTTGTACGATATATTTGGACCCAGTTGCATAAATCTTGGTCACGGCTAACCTTCTAATTATTGCCACTGTTACGATTTACACGGTAACTTACAATGATGAAACTGAATACAAAGCACCCACATCGTATAAAGATCGCCGATTAATTGAAATTAACATCGCGTCCGTAAAGATATACACCGCTACGTTGAAAACTGAGAATGGAACTAATGGATTGCTACCTAGCGATGACACGAATGCATCAGACTCGGTAAACAAAGGGAGTGATGTGTTACACATGACCTATATAGCAATACATATGCGCATCAGTTTAAATTATATCGACAATATTGTTTTTAATTTATACTGAGTCTCGCTGAGAGTCTACTATCAATATTATTATGTTTACGTAAAGCTTGGCTAGGTTCCCTGCTTGAATTAGCCACCAATCGTCTAGCTAGACGTTATCTGACTTAATCGACTGCGGAGAAGAAACAGTATTTTCCTGGTCTTCTTTCTAGGCCGACATCGTATTGGTAATGTCTTTTATGTTGTTAATGTCCATAAGCTACCGTGACACTTAAACTTATATGGCTCGTCCTAAAAAAAGGGCTAGTTAGTTATATTTTCTTATATTGGTATTTTGAGAGTAAGTAGTAGGCTTGCTAGCTTGTATCGGAAAACGCCATCGATAATTACTAATGCGGTCTTCACTTAAAACACCTATTCATTATTCCATCTAAATTCAATACAAATTCACTTAGAAGTTACTTAAAAACTAGTGAATATTTTTCTCAACCTGAAAAAAATACTGAAAAATTATCAACCAACCTAGCTAGACCTGTGAGTGGGTGTTTGCACGGGGATTCGGGACGTATGCGCGTGGGCGAGCCCCCCTGCCCCCCGGCCCGCGCAAGGTCACACGGGAGCGGGGTGTATTGAACACCGACAGGTGTTTATGAACGCGAAGGGAGAGTGAACGACAGATTTGTTAGGTCGTAGTATCGAGCCGAATACTTGGAACTAATCAACAGATTATGAACAACTGATAGTTTTTTTAAACACTTTATCACAGTGCGCTATATTGTTTTTGAATAGTGCAATTTAATCATAATTTATTGAAACGTGATTGATGTTTCGCGGATATGTGTTATTCGTCTATGTAAAAACATTGTGACGTGAAGTGAAATGAAAACTTCTATTGTTAATTAAAGGTAAAAACATCATTACTATTTCAAAATATATTATTCGTTGTGTACAGAGCTTCATGGCATTTAACTATGTTGTCAAATGATATTGTTTTTATTTTTTTTATATGTCTTCACCGCTTCCTATCATCAGTAATACTAAAGCATGCACGACGTGTCTGAAGTAGGAAATCTATGTTATCTCTCTTTTCTTTTTTAGCTGGCCACACATCAATAATGCTTTACTGTTGCTGAAGTCTATAAGTTTTCACCTGCTTGTTTGTCGGCTAGCTGAATAAACTATGATTATACTATGATTACTGAATTAAGCGAAGTAAATAAACACTTAAATATAAATAGGTACCGCATGAACGCAGAAGAACGTTTGTTGTTGACTGTTAACCCGTCACTGTGTCCTGTATTATCTGGCACACAATATTTTATATTTCTTTTAACAGTTTATAGTTCTTTTAGTGACATTAGTAAAATTTGAAAAATAAAATTTTGAGGATGTCGCACGGAATTTTTTACTAAAACCAACATTATTTGCAGAAGCATCCGCTACAACGTTAATTCCATTAAATACTTTCTGTAACATTAATATGCATTACATAGATTAGGGTAGCATATAATTAATAATTTTACAATAGTGATACATTTTGGTACATACAGTAAGCGTTGTATATTAATACATGCATGTACCTTCTTAAAAAAATACTGTAAAGTCTATAGAATCGGATCAATTTACCTTTGCTACACTGATAGAAATATTTACCCTAAACAGTTTACCACATCAAATAAAGTAATTACTAATCCGTCAAAAGCTTCATTATTGCCAACGTATTGATTTACGTGTAGCAATACGGACGCAGATTTGTATCAAGTAAGTATATACATTTAAATACCTTCAGATCGTAGTTGTTACAATCGTACCTTGATAATGATTTTTGGCGCTATCTAGCCTTCTTAAGTATGAATTTTAAAATGCAAATACTCGTGAACGTAGTTTGCGTAGAAACCGCTAGATGGCGCAGTGACGATATGAATTTATTAACATTAATTAAGGCCGCGGAAATTGATATCGTCATTTTTAATACAAGTAGTAGTAAAATAAAGAGACAAAATTAATATACTAATCTTCAAAGCGCCTTTGTTATCTATCTGATATCCGTCGCCCATGCACATCGGTGATACGTTGCCGACCACAAAAAAAAGTACTGGCTCTCAGCCTCAACACGATGAATCGTTTAGCGGCTAACTCAAGCAAACTAGTGATAATAACTTAATAATAATAAATTTTCATGAATTGATTGAATGAGAATACAGGTTTTCTGGCGTCAATAGCATATTTACAGTACGGTCTCGACGGTTTGAAGAAAAACGCGATAAAAATTAAAAAAACGCTAGATTACTGCAAAATGTTAATTGCTAAATTTATATTTAAAAACGATATGAACGAATGGGTAAGATGAAAAATATAGATCTCGTTATCGTGATCACGGCTACTGACGGCAGTTTATCATTTCTGCTTTTGTTGCCTCTTACGACACCATGGCCTGCCGGCATGGGATTACAGTCTGTCTGTCTATTCTAGGTTGCCCCAATACAGTCAACAATACTACTAAACAAAGAATAGTTTACATTCCCCAATCTTTAGTAGTCTACTTGTTCAAGGTCATCCTTTTGGCTCTCATATCATAAATTTAATGTACAATTGGCTCATTTC
>DWJN01003166.1:0-14017 GCA_018248895.1 Carystus phorcus | reverse complement strand
ACAGGGCGTCATTTTTTGTGCCAACGGCCCCCAGTGGCTCTTAACTCTTTAAGCATTTTTATCAAGCTTGATTGAAAGTCATAATTACAATGATGAAAACTCTACCTATAAAACAACAGCTCAATCAACGAAAACGAAGTAAATTAAATGCACATTATTACGGATAACTCCCAAAACTAGTCTGATCTCGCTCAAATTTATAGGGAACCACATGACAAGTAGGTACTTACATCGACAAATAATAAAAGGAGAACCTCATCAATGTAATCGAAGTAAATACACATTAATAGCTATAAAAAAAGAACTACACTACACTAAACTTACACTACCTACACTATACTAAACTTTTACTAGCTGTCAACTTCTCTAGAAAATTTGTCGGGAGATTACACGAGAGTACTCTTATTAAAGTCAATGAGATCATTGTTATTTAATTTACTTTGTTTAACACAAATTCAAAATCATTTATTCATGTAGGAATAAGTCATTTTTTGATTCTACCACCATCTCAGAAAGGTACTTTTCATTCGAGGAGTAGAAAAGGCGAAAAAAACTCCTCAGCACATCTTTTAAACTAATAAATAAAATAATACACATATACTAGCCTTTGCGGAGTTCGGTAAGGCATTATTATTTCCAAGCGTTCTTATCATTTATTTATTCCTCTATATTGTAGTAACCTTTATCTGCAAACCATGTTTTCAAGTGCGGCTTAAACTCTTCGATAGGTAATTCCCTAATAGAATTTGAAATCTTATTTGTACAAACGGACACGAAATCCAATAAACGATCGCTGTATCTTAAGCGAGATGAAGTAATCAAATTATGTCTATTTCTTATAAGACGATTGTGTATATCACTATACTGCTTATACATTTTAAAACATTCTCGTACGTATAATATGTTGTTATAAATATGTGGAAGGAAAAGTATATTTGCTACGAAAAATTGTTATAAAAGTTAACTTTTTATTTCGTTCGTTCTAATTCTAACTATTCAAATTACTGCACAGCCAGCTAAATATCATAAACATTTATTGTGTAGTTTTATGTAGGTATGTACTTAACCCTGTTTTACTGCGATTATTAGAAAGAGGTCTATAAAGAATTTTATGTAACTTAAATCCAGGACGGCTTCATTTTAGTACTTTTAAATGCGTTATATATAATAATAATGATATGAAGGTCTCACTAGTAATATTCATAATACAATTGTAGGGCGAGGATTTACTAAACAAGTGAAATCCTGATAAAAGAATTATAAAATATTCTTTATTTTTCTACTAATATCAAAGTGGACAGCGTATTTGCTTTAATTTCCGCTTCAGTTTGTCAAATTTCGTGGTCAATCATATCAGTATTGCAGTTTATGTATTTTGTTAAATTAAGAGTTATCTATAATGGATATCTATAATATTTTAATTATGAAATCCATCAACTATAGACTTTACGGACGGATAGATTATTGAAAATGACCACTATTGAGAGTGTAAAAGAACTCTTTAACTGTGCAGTTTGACAATACAATTCAGGTGAAAAGCTCTACCTACCTGAGTGGGTAAATTTCGTTTACAAAATAGGGATTAACTAACCTCACTCAGGCAGTACCTAGTAGTAATAATGCAATTGTAGTATTAGTGCATAGCAATGTTTTTACTTGGTTGTATAAAAATAAAAAAAAGGTTATGTTATGTAGGTTGCTTTATTGCCCTTTTATTTATTATAATTAAAATACACGAAATATTGCAGAACTGCGCTTAATTTTATGCACATACAATTAAATGAATTTACGCAGAAGCTTCAACACTAGGTTTTTCATTTCCTTCTTCGTCTTTAGTAGAACTTTCTTCACCATCGCCGTTCTTCGACTTCTTATCGCTTTTGCGAAATTTATCATACCTGTGTAAACATAATAGGTAAATAAGCATTACAAACAAAATATTGCAGTAATCCTTTTTATATTATAACAATATTTGACTTACAAACGTAAGGATTTTCTACATAAACTGAGACCTCGGTTGAGTATATGCGGTGGTTTTACAGATAAAAAATATATTATTAAGATTTTATTGCTGAAAAAATATTATAAAAGGTCACATAACTTTACCTGCCCAGATCCTCGTCATCATCACTGCCTTCATTGCCCTGTGGGTCCACTTCTCTCAGTAGCTCTCCAATGTCTTTGTCAACATCTGCCCATAATTTGTCTTCACCTATAGACAGTTATTAAAAATTATATTATTAACTAGCGACCCGCCCTCGCTTCGCTTCGGTAAATATTTTTTAACATAAAAATGGTTATAGTGCTGTCGCGGACTTTTATTTTGAACTTTTAGAGAGGAACAATTTTGTAATACCTCATTTTTGAGTAACTTTCGCCGTTTACTTAGCGCACGCATGGAAAACTCTAAATTTTGCCGTTTTTGCAATATTTTTTATTGCTGCTCCTCTCCTATTTATCTTAGCGTGATGTTATATAGCCTTCCTATATAAATGGACAACTTTAATCTAAAAGAATTTATCAAATTGGTTCAGTAGTTCCTGACATTAGCGCGTTCAAACTGCAGCTTTATATTATTAGTATAGATTCAAACAAATGAAAATTATAATTTGCAATCGTAATTTATGTACATGAACAACCATTGTAACACATGTTATATTACAAGTGATATGGTAAGTTTCCTATCTTCCGATACTACAAGAGGTAACTATACTACTCCACATACATGACTGGATGTATAACAGTAAAATAAGACATACCAGAAGCATTAGCCTCAGTTCCATTTTCAAGACACTTCTTGCTCTCTGCTGTTTGTTCAGATTTCTCAGATTTAATTTTATTTTCAGCTACATTTTCAGCGGCTTCTCCCTTTTCTTCTTCTAAATAAATAAATTAAAAGTTATTAGGAATGAATTTCTATTATAATATTTGTAAATCAAGTAATAAGTAAATATAAGTTGCAACTTGCAACTACAGCAATTATGTGTATTTTAAACGGTTTTTTTGGGATTACTTCCGAATTTAAACACTAGAATTTTGAAGGTAAGTGAGAATACATCTTTATTGGGTGTGTCCGAGTGTATACCTTTTTGTTGGTGCAGTTGGCGATGTATGCGCTCAGCGTGCTTGCGCAGAGTGCGAGTGTCGCGATGTTGCACGTAACGACCGAGATGCGTGCGCAGCCGACAGTGTCGCCGTAGCGCTTCCGCTTCCTCCGCGCCACCCATCTCCGCGCGCGGCAAATACACACGGCACAGCTCGCAATACCACACCTGACGAAAACGTTCGCTACTTATATGTGCTTGTAGCGACGGCCTGTCGCTCACAGTACATATCGCTTAGCAAGCAAAATCCTAGGGGCCCGGAACACGTTCAATGCCACCGACACGCCTAGCGTGCTGGTGGGAATTTCTATGACAACGCCTTGAGGCGTGTTTGAATGTTACTTCGATATTTAAAAAAATTGCTTACACAGTTTACTGGGATTCCCAGGACGTAATGATTGAGCAACGAACTAAAGAACTATAAAATGGCCCCTGGCGAAATCTCCAATTTTACAGAAAAAAAAAATGTTAAGTAATGCCGAGAACATGTCTGGTTATACAAGTCTCTCATCGATTATCAATCTCTGCTCAAGGCTGAATATAGTTGAAATAAGTGAGTTGCCAAGCCCTTAAACTTACTCATGTTATGCATATTAAAATTTTAGTGATCAGTTGTACCAAAATATTCTGTATTTCATAAAAAATTACTTTTGAATAGATTACTCTGTTAATCAGGTATAAAAATCACATGGAAGTGGTGTTTGGTTACAACTTTGGATTTGAAAAATTTTCTGTTGAAATTCTTTGATATAAATTATTTATATGGAAACTTGATGTGTACATCAGATTCAGATAGTAAATAAACTGATAAAAATCTTTAAAACATTTCATTGTAACGTAATAATAAAGGATTCATAATAATTATGAATCATTTACAATTATGATAAGGAAACAATGGGTATATTAAGTACCTGATGACTTAAGACAATGGTAAAAAATATTAATGTAATAATTTCTAACTTATTGAAGTGTATTCAAAAACTAAAAGATCAAGATATTTATCAAAAACCATTTAAGAATTGCAAAATATTGAAGGTTTTCTTCATCAAAATAGATACAACACACATCTACCAAACTTTATATTTTGTTAAAAAAAAAATTATGCAGAACTTACCATGCAATATTTATTTATGTGCACGCGTATTGTATTGTAGTAATGTGTACTTACGACAATAAGTGAACAATACAAATATAATTGTGTTCAGTTTCTGTAAATATTTTGTAAATTCATTCTTACCTCTACTTTTTTTATATGTTCGCTTCCAATGTTAATTTCAACCTTAGGTTTCTTGGGAGTGGACTCGTCTTTCTTCTCTCCACTGGAGTCATCATCTTCAACTTCTGGAAAAATAAATAATATTAATTTAATAATTAAATTTACTCCTAAGAACTTAAATAAGTTAAACTTACCATCCACATCACCCACAGAATCTAAAGTCATAAAATTGTCCAAGTCCACATCCATTCCCTCATCTCCGCTTCCATCAGCTTTAGGACTCGCGCGGCGAGTGGCCTGACTGGCTTTTCTCTGTAATATTAAAAATCAATTACATGGGGTATTAATACGTTTCAAATGTACTACTACTCTAGTTTTGATAATCCAGTACCAATAGTCAGAGAAACCACTCATTACCTTCAGGTGATCCAAGGAGCAGATGTGGTGTTCATATATCATGGGCGACCGGAAAGTCACGCAGCAAATACGACAGAACGGCATCAGGAAGCGCTTCATGGCACGATGTGTGTCGGTGAGGTTATGGGCGTGGCGCGTGGTGCGGTGGTTGAGCCGGCACACGAGGCAGAAGGTGGTGCGCGCCGCTAGGTCAGCGCCGGCCGCGGCCTCCAGCTCCCGCTGCGCGCCGCGCTGAGCCACGCGCATCCTCAGCAGCTGCGCCTTGTGCCGCCGCGCCACTGCACTCATCGCCGCGCGGTGTTTGCCCGAAAGAAGGTGCTTCGCGTAACCCTAGACGGTTATTATTGTCGAAATTACAAATCAAAGCCATCACGCCTACTTTTTGAATGAAACGGTTTTTATATCAATCTCATTTTGATGTAATAACATTAAAATTTAATAATGAGATACCGAAAGATAATAGATAAAGTATCAAAATACAGAGAAAATTGCACATACAATATATTGAATGACGACATAAGAGTTTAATATTTAGGTTACAATATGCTTAACTCCTAGGTAACCAGGAGTCTGGTAACAATAGCAGCCGTGGAGTTTTTAGTGTTATGCAAATATTTTGATTCCTTTAATTGTTGGTTTTTTAATTAATCCAATAAATCAATGTAGACTTACAGCGAACGTGGCGCATTTTTCCTTGCAATGCACGCAGGAGAGGTGAACATAGGGTCGCGCGGCCGGCGGAGGGGCGTCGGACGCCGCGTCCGGCTCCTTGTCAGTATCAGCGCCGCCAACGTCGCCTGAACCCTCCGAGCCATCTACTTCTTCTTGCTTTATATACAAAATAACATACATTATTACTATTTCAGTTGATACACCAGGTCAACGAAGCTGAGGCTAGACTTGAAGCATATAAAGGGAAACTTAACGATGCCAGTTATAATAGTAGTAACGAGGTCTAGTAGGTAGGTAGGTAGGATGATCATTTTACATTCTGTAACCGTAATGAGTAATGCTTAACCTGATTACATAATGCACAAGTTGGCCCTAAACCTCTTCGTCGACCACAATCGTGTCGCGTTGGATGTGCCGAGCTCCGTCGTTGCGACTTCATCATACAAGACGTTTCCGTGTATGTATTGAGGATATCTTTAGAGTAAACCTAACTTTAATGATCAAGATGTCCTTACAAAATATGGCTTTATTTATATTCCAGAACTAACCGATTTTGAAAATAGTAACAAACCTTGGGCGACTTCATCTTTTGCTCCTTCTTCTCTTCCATAGCTTCATCTTCCTTCTCATCTGCATCCCATTCTTCTTCCGTCGATGATGCTTCCTCTTTAGACTTAATGGAGCTAAATCATTTTATACACATGTTAATATTAAAAAAAAATGTACCTATGCATAATTAGTTATACACAATATTTTATAGAAATTAATGTATATTATGCACATACAAAAATATGTAAAATATCGTCATATTTAAGTTATATTTTTTTAGTATCTTCTTTTGTTTCAGAATACTGTGCTTTTGACAGGTTCGGCTATTTTATTTTATAAAGAAGGAAACATGTAAGTATTCAATTGAAATACCTTGGTCTGTGATGCAGAAATCATTTTTTTCAGGCATTCACATTCTCATAATTGTGAGTATGAGTAAATAGAGTAGCCTGTCTCTGTGATGTCAAATTATACTTATCTTTGTCACAGCCACATGAATGTATTTATGTAGACGGCTTTATGATTCAGAAAATTACTGATACAGGCACTTTTCCATTGTCAGAAGAGTGGGCATTCAATATTTTATATTGCCTTTCAGGAACATCATATCCATTATACTCAGTCTATTTTCATTGAGAAACTATTTTGAACTGCAGTTAATTTTCAAGATGCTGCCTATTATGCGCTCGTTTAGGTTTCTCTCGGAGCGCCTACGCGTGACGTCTATAGAAACTAATGTTAATATCAATTTATCCATTTATTTACCTTCGCCCCTTGATAGATCTGAAGGCGCGGGTGTACCCGAGCGATTTATCTCCGAATCGCCTCGTAGTAAAGATGCCGCGCGAGCGCGGGGCGCCGCGGTAGGACGCCCGGGAACGCATGGTGCGTCCGCGGAAGGAGCGGCGGGGGGCGCGGGGGCGCGCGGCCGAGCGCAGAGGCTCGCGCGGCGGGCCCATGCCGCTCGCCTTGCGGTAGCCCTCTCGGGTGGGCGAGCGTCTTCGCTCCTCTCCGCCGAACGAACGCCTTTCACCGCCGTAACTGTCTTGTCTACCGCCATACGATCCGCCATAGTGGCCGCCGCCGTCATGGCTACGTCTATCACTCGAAGAACCCTGTACATAACTCTCTTTGGTTCTCGCACGATGGTTCATCGATAAAAGCAGGTAACACATTTATTTAATAAACACAAATACATATTGTCCATTCTCTCCAATGTCTATCTCATCTCGGACGTGCCAAATCTTTGTAAGAATCACAAAATCGGTTCTTAAGCTTATACATGGAATAATGACTACTACTTTAATCGCTTTCTTTTGGTATAGTTTTTACTTTTATATTCACCGGTAGAAGTTTTACAAACTGTACCAAATATCAATTTCTTTTTAAGTCATTGGTGGTAAACACAACTAATAAAATATAATGTGTACATTCAAAGATCATTCAGCTAAGCACAGCTGGTTAGCTAACTAGCATTCGCCTTTCATAAGACTGAGTATGATATAACTATCCATGGTGTCTTTCAACAATATTTAGGTGATAATTAAAGTTCTGGTAGGGTACAAATTTAGTCTGATTGTCACTCAGAATTGAGCTCACAAATACTGATTTCCCAATTGCATCACAATTTATCAGTGATATTTTATACCATAAACAAAAACGAAGCACTATGCCAGACTTCAGTTATTCAGTTATTGCTACAAGCGAACCATTTCAGTGTATCCATGTGGATTTATCTATATATTTTCACCTTCAGCAATTAGTATCAACTACTTTTGTGTTTCAGTCCTGTTGTTTATTTTGCTATTTGCTAAGTTACTTGTTATAATTTTTGTCATAATTTATTCTTTAAAACACATTCTCTGTTTTGTATCTTGTTTGTGCTATATCCCTACAATAGTATTAATTACAAAGTTTTTTGATTCTCTCAGGGAATCGCATAAATTGACTCCATCTTCTCTGAAAAAAACTTCAATCCCTGTATCCAGGTTCTAGGAATATTCTATGAAAGATGCTAAAATAAAAGTAACTGACCTCCATCCTCATTCTTTTGCGTTCAGGTGATCCAGATCGACCGTAGTCCCGGTTCCCATAGCTACCAGATGTCTCCTGCAATAAAATTGTTTAAGTTATGGTGACAATTTATATTCTCTTATTATCATTTGGCTGGTCATGTGGTACAAGAATTTCCTCTTTTACTGAGTCTAATTGTAGAAAATGTTCTCCCTGTACAAAGGAACCCATTTGTTAGTTTCTCTAATATTGTTGTCAATGTTATTTCAGAATATGATAAATCACCAGGTAGGTAAAAAGTTGTCTTACAACAAAAAATAAGTGTCATTGCCAGCAGTAAACTGTATATTAGAGGTAGATCAGTTTGTGGGATGGAAAATGATGTCTTGAAATTTTACCCTGTTTCGAATAATTATCCTGGACATTCAACACCTACTTGTTTTCACAGTAAGGAATAAATAGCCCATATTTTGGGTTTACTCTTTTAAAACTAAAGTTGTAGTTTTATTTATTACTGTATATATTTTTTATACTTATGAAATACTATCTTATTAGTGTACCGATCGATATGGCTTCTTGTATGATTCTTCCATTCTATCGCGGCTTGAAGAATATCTATTACTGCTACTATTGTAGCGAGAGTCACTGTTGTAGGAGGAGTAGCCGCCTCTGCCGCCGCGCCCCCCGTCATATCCTCCTCTGTTGCTACTGCCACGGTATGAGCCCCGATACCCGCTACCGCGCCCGCTGTAGCTCCCTCTGCCGCTGTAGCCTCCATACCCACGCCCACGTGACGACATCTAAAGCAATCAATAATATTATGGAATTAACTATACAGGCAATTATTAAGCTTCGTAGTGAACCTGTAGGTAAGGTTATCGCTAAGTACTGTAGTGTTGTGAATTTTTTTAGATCATTCAATTCACTTGGCGAAAAAAAAATGTAGTGAATTAAGCTATATATTATTTATCTGATAACCTTACCTGATTTTTCTAATTCAGGAGATAAAAATAAAATATGTTCCACTTCGAAGACAAGCGCCGGCATCAAACAAAATGGCGTCGGCTTTACTATCGACATCACATTTACGAATTTGTAATTAGATAAAGACACATTATACTCACGATCGTTAATGTTTAATTGCCTTGCACTTCAATTTCTTAATACAATTTATGTAAGATAGAATTAAAGAATTTAATACCAATTCATTTTACACTAATACGTGCAATTCTTGTGACGACAACGACCGACACAGAGTAATTCAGAGATTTCAGAGTATACATTACATATTACATACAATACACATAGTATCACAGAACACTATTACTCCTAAAGGAGGCACAGAGTCACAGGCTTTACTTACATTACAGATTGGATACTGGAATAGGTAGAGATACTACGTATCGTTTAAGACAATATCCTGTGCAAGTATCACTTATAAAGTGTTAGATTATTACGAACGTAAAAAGGATAAGCATTTAAATTAATACAACATTGGTTATTCAGTATTATTTTGCTATTTATTAGATTCGTGTTTATTGCATGTGTGTATAGTATCGTGTTATATTAGTCTGTGAATTCGTCGTACTCACAGCGTCGGTCGTCTATGGTGGCTCAGTGAATAAATTGAATCGATAATTAAATTTTTAAAAATAATAAAATGTTAAATTCAATAAAGTAGGGCCAAATTGAGTGAGCCGTATAATAGTTGTGCTTATTAAGAGATTGGAAATGTATAATATGTTTTGATATAAATAAATTCTTGTACTCTAACACAAAGCAGTGGCGAATCTAGCATTGAACTGTTCTATATTCGAAATTTAGAAATACAAGATAAAGAAAGTATCTGGAAACAAATGACTACTGTAATTACAAGTAAATATTTCGTTTCGTTCATATTAAGTTTCGTTCAAAACGGTTTGTACTTGAAAATGAACTGCACTTAAAAATAAGTATTAGTTTATTAAAAAACATGATAAGAAATACACTTTCTTACCCTTTTTAAGCCAGAGGCGATATATTTACCACCAACAAAAATTTTGCTTATCTTTCTATGTGAGTTATCAAAGGTGTCCTAATTTGTTGCACTGGCAACTAAGGAGGTAAGCCTTATTCTTATTATTATTGAGAAAAAAAAAAGTTTGATTGGTGGCTATAGCAGCAGAAAACGAAGATCAAGCCTACATACATCTGCAAAAAATCACGCATAGCATGCCCAGAGGTTTTGCACAATTTTACAGAAAATAATGTCACAAATTTAGCTTGCATGTACGTCTTTCGATGGGCAGTGAAAATATTTTTACCACCTATTTTTCCAAAACTTCCGAAATAATTAGTGTTTTTCTTTCAAGTTTATTTTTGTTATATAAATAAACATATATAAGCCGCAAGTTATTTTATTCCTCTGAATCCTTCTGCCTTATAAAGGACTAGCTGACCCAGCAAGCGTTGTTTTGCCATAAAAAATTAAGGGGTGGACCACCCTTAACATTTAGGGGTATGAAAAATAGATGTTGACCAATTCTCAGACCTACCCAACATGCACACAAAATTTCGTGAGAATCGGTCGAGCCATTTCGGAGCAGTATGGTAACTAATATTGTGACACGAGATTTTTATATATAAGATTAAATGTCGGTCCCGTGCCACAAAACTGTTCGGATTGCGTCGGGTCTACAACGACGTCATTTAGCGGTGAAAGTCAGCTCGCAAACGTTACTTAATTTTCTCTTTAACAATTAAATGACGTCACCGAAGGCATTAGGACGCCATATTCCTCATAGTAACATAGTGGTGGGTTATTCAAGTAATGAATTTATAATTCGAATTTTTAAGGCAAATACGTAGGTATCAGGATTAAAAAATAATCTTATTGAAGGTTTTTTTTACTAAGAGTGCGTTCCACTAAGCGTTCACAACGAACATTTAAGCGTTCCATATAACTACCGTGATCGTTGTGGTGGAGACGAAAACGTCACTTAAGACGACACGGTCTCTCCTCATCACAAGGAGGTCTAGAGTATACCTTTACACGCTACTCCAGTGCGGATTGGTGGAGGGGTTAATAGCCAATTCAAGTTTAATGTGTCCTCTGCAGTACGGAAACGCTCAAGAAATGTTCATTTATTCACCGTCTGCGCCCGCATTTGTTTAACTCTGTCGACCGCTTAGAATGGACGGTAGCTGCCATGCTATGAGCGCTTCATTCAAACATATTCAGAGGTGGTATTGTGTAAAAAATATAAAATACATTATAAAATATTCTAACTAATATAAGACATTATTTTATCAGCGATAATTTAAATCTGTGAGATTTAAGGATCACTATATAAATAATTATTAATTGCATAAGTCATACGTTTACTGCTGCGATTCTAGCTATGACAATATAAAGATTGGCATTTTAAAATTGAATAATAACTTTATTTAGGAATAGTTTAATAGTTCATTGAAATAATTTATATTAAGATATATAATTATTACATCGTTGCTTACACATTTTACAACACTACTTAGTTTATATTAATATCTACAGCGCTTATACGACGAATAGGTACCAATTCCCGTATCGTTTTATTTTTAATTTCATGACTTCTTTCCACGGAATAGTTCTCCCCAATACGTCTGCAGGTTACTCCATGAGTCCTGAAAAGTTACAAACATGTCATGTATCGTTTAAATCAATTTATAAGCTGAATAATAACTATATTACAGAAAACCATTTTTAAGTGATCATAAGACAGTATCTATACACACACAAAGGAACATCTTAGTTCATCACCACTACCAGCTAGTTATTTGTTACTAGTGTGCTTTGATGTTTTTTTACAAAGTGTGTGTAACGAACGTCTAATTTTTTTTTATTATCAATGAAACTTGAAACTATTAAGTGATTTAGTACGTTTACTCTGAATGTATTAGTTCTACACTCAGTAATAAAATGTGTCTCATCGGTCAGTAACCGGCAAGACTTACGATGTGTTTCAATTTACCTAAACCTAGTCCGTACTAAGATACGGTTGATTGCATATTAACAGGTATGTATATATAATAAGATTCTATAAATATTAAGCTGTTGCTGTCTTTTAAGACGTTTAGTGCATACGGCGATCCGCTGCTATAAAGCCTCTAGCGTGGGCATGAGATGGCTGCCGAAACCAAACTTGGTTTTAAAGACTTGTTTGCAACTATAGCAGAATATGTATATACAAAAATTTTAAGTAATTTTTACCTTCCTGGCTTCACGCCACTCTAAGTTGCGTAGACGTGCCAATCCTTTCAGATTACGATCCAATATTTTTAAAAACTCTGATCTTGTAATTTTTGAACTCTCTGTAGTACCATTACTGCTAGCATCCGGTTTCATCGTTATAGCCTGTGTAAATTTAATTTCTATTATTAGATATAGATGGTCGAATATAATTATAATAGTTTGAATCGATCGACACATGTAGGGCTGTTTGTTCTTGAGCTTCAAATACCAATAATAACAGAGCGTCAGTATCTTGCATTTTCGTTTTCTACATAAGATCATTTAAATTTATGATAACTTTTGTAACAATTTCGTCGTTCGTCGTAAGTTACACGATATCATTGTTCATCAACGTCATAATGTCTTCTACTTGGAAATTCTTAATGATCAGGATTCCTTTGAGGTCATAAAACTGTTTTTATATTATTTCTATCTATGTTGTATCATTCAATGGTGCAAATATAAATGATTTCATACATCCTTTGTTTAGACTCCGGTAAATTGATTATAATACCTATTTAATAGGACATAAGATAAATACTTACATTATCATCAATAAATTGATTATTAACTAAATCAGAAACTTGGCTATAAGCACTTTTTGTGTCGTTGATTTGCTGAAATAAAAAAGTCGTGTTAATATTTAAATATACACTTGTGTTTGGATTTGGACTAACGTCATTAAGTATGTACCACTTATAGGTTTGTTACACGTATATTTGCAGCGGTGCCCATACAGGTTATGGGATATTAGATAGCGGATATTCAAGGCCTATAAGACTATTTTACATTATTGACAATTATGTGCTGAAAAAACAGTCTAATTAAAACTATGTTGTTGGAGTAATCGAACTTTGGTTAGTATGTTGTGAGTTTTTCTAGCAGCTGAGATAACCTTCAATTTTATGTAACTACCCGCCAAACTACCAAATAAGCCACCTGATGATAAGCGGTGACAGTTGCCCATGGACATCAGTAATATACACAAAGATGCGCTGCTGGCCAACGAAGAAAAGTGCAGAAAGAAAGTACTGCCAATCATGATGGGTCATTTTTCTATAATGGCGACGTAATCAAGCTAGAGATAGTTGGGATACAGTAGCGGCTTTAGCTCGTGTAGCGCTCGTGGGCATTGCACACCCTGCACTATACATTAAGCCGCCCTTGTTGGGATAGCTAATAACTGAAAAATAATATTGAATGAAAATATAGTAAATTTTTTGAGAAACTCGACCACCAAACGGGACAGGCTTTTACAACAACTTGGTCTGCCAGTGTAGGATTGAATCCAGTATTCTAGGCCGCTCCAACACGGCGTACACTGTAGTGTGAATTAGAACGTTTCAATTGATCAAAAGTCAACTTTAAGCTAAAACTACACTAGAAAATTGTAGACCTAACTTCCAATATCAGACCATGCCACCGCAATTACTTATGCGAGCCAAGCGTCTACATAGTTTACTAGTAAAAAGTACTTTATACTTAAATAAAATGTGATCCCATAGATATATCAATAAATGGTTTAGTTTTATGTAACTTTTCACAACTTTTTGCGATGGAAGGATCCCATTACGAGATTTGTATTTTTTACGTTATTCGTTTTTATTTTTGTACATCTGTCATTTCTCTAAGAAATTAAGTTTCTAGTTTTACAAATAACGAAGGTACAGACATTGAAAGTGCCCTGATTAGCTTTCAGAAAATAATACGGTACGATAACGCTCGACTTGGCAGAAATATTGCCGTACTCCAAGATCTTCCAGCTTTATCTACAACAAGGTTAGGGGGTGGTGT
>DWJN01003165.1:0-14020 GCA_018248895.1 Carystus phorcus | reverse complement strand
GATGAGTTTAAATTTCTGTTCTCGGTCTGGGTGTGTGTGTAATTGTCTTTCTGTGTTGTCCATGGCACTCACGACACAGGGTATCCTAGTGTGGGGCTATGAGTGTGTGGCGTTATTTATTAACAGTTGAGCCAACAAACGTTGTTGTCCCATATCGACATAGATAAGCGTGTCGCGGACTTTTTTGTACATATTTATAAGATCTAAAATTAATCAAAGCATTTTATGATTCTATGTTTTATAGTTTAGGCAGCGTACGCAAAAATAAGTGACGTTTTTGGTTGATTTTTTACAAAGTGTCCGAAAATCCCAAATACCTTACGGAACCCTATTTTTTTCCAATATAAAATATACCCAATGTTACTCGTGGATATTGTAGCTTTCGAATGGTGAAATAATTTTTAAAATCGATCCAGTAGTTTTTGAGTTTTCCATTACAAACAAACAAAGTTTTCCTCTTTATAATATTAGTGTAGATGACGAGCTGTATACCTGTTATCTTATTATTATTCTGACAAACTGTGAGTCAGCAATAAAAGTTTTAAGTGACAAAAATATTTAAATTACTTTATAGTAATACTAACCGCCAGTTTCTGAAAGGCTTGTCAATTTTTTTTCATATAACACGCATATTAACGTGAAAGTTCTATAAAGACAATTCGTGTTTCTGAAACGTTGATTAGCGAATAATTTACTTAAAACACAAAACCTAACCTAACCTACTCTCTGTATTTCCAGTCGCTCACTCAGTAATATAGTCGCAGGGTTAGTTAATTTTTCGTTTACTCAAATTCATACCGCTTAAGTTATTAAAACAATATGTCATCATCAGTCGCTAAGTTTTTTTTTATATGTTTTGTAATTCCCCATATTAAAATAGTAGACATTGTGAAGACGATATAAAACAAAAATAGTATCATGTTCCTTAAGTTTAACATCATATTAAAATTTTACACGTTTCAATCGCATTGAAACAAAAATAATACTAAATCCCCGCTTCTTTTTCGACCACCAACGGATAGCGCTCAACTGTTCCGGCTCACTCGGAGAATACTTTTGTATAGAAGACGATATATAAGAAACATAGTTGCCTTATCAACGCCGACGTACTCGATGTAGGTGGCGAACCCCTCGTTGAGCCACAGGTCGGTCCACCAGCCCATGGTGACCAGGTTGCCGAACCACTGGTGCGCCAGCTCGTGCGCCACGTCGATCGCCACGTTCTGCTTCTCTCGCGGCACGCCCTCCTTCTCGTCGAACAGAAGCGTCGTCTCCCTGAATATACAACAATATCTTTGAACATTTCTTTTGGAATTTGACTTGGATTTTATAAAATTTGTAACGAAACAGATACATAAATAAACTACCAGACATACACGCGTTGCTGTGACTAAGGTTTTATACATACTCAATTTAGTCGACTTTACCTTACACCGCCATCTGTTAGGATCTTATGGAACTAATCAGTAGTAAGATATTAAACAAATAATTTGCAATAAAATAATATTGCGACTACAAATTGAGATGTAACCTATCCTATCTTTTAAGTGGAATCAAACTGGACGCGGTGTGCAAAATTTGATTAGAATCGGTTAAGTAGTTCAGGAGTCCATCTCGGACAAACACCGTGACACGTAATTTATATATATTAAGATATTATAGATCGGGAACACAGATGCGGGCAGTTTACATACTAAAAGAGGTTAACATGAGACTCACCTGAAAGTGATCAGCCCCCAATTCTCCATAGCGCCGCTGGAGAAGTCCGGTATGGCGATCAAGTCCAGCTTATCCAGGGCATACGGCACCCCAAACACTTCCTCATAGTAAGCCAGAAGCTTCGGTGTAATGGACAATGCGTAGTTAGCCTTCGATAGGAGCTCCGGCCTTGTCCATATCTTGATAGTCTTAGTAACGTTGTCCTTGCTAACGTACGTTGTCTCTATACTGTGGAAGTCTGATAGGACGTACGCGACGAGATACGTCGACATCCGGACGGATCGATCGAAGTGAGTCCACTGCCAGCTCGGCTCCTCTGGCCTGGAAGTAATTTGGAATCTACATAAGCTGTGTAGGACCTACATTTAATATGTACATAGTTTAAGACGTTTATTTCTCAAAAACGAATTACAAATGTATTCACTTAACATTGGGAAATACAAAATGATCATACGGTACGTAAAAATATTGTTGTCTATCGTAAAATATGTGGGTAAATCAGAACATGCCAGTGAACTTATTACATACCGTTAACGTTGGCTTGCTAATGGCCATTACATAGCAATTGTAGTTTATAATATTTCTCATTTGGTTTCATATTAAGCTAGACTATGTTTTCAAAATCTCGAGAAATCTAGTCTAATCTAGTACATTATTAAGCCCTCTTGACAGAGTTATAAATGACAAAATACTTGAAATTTACTTATTTTTTATTCATTAACAAAAGAAACTATTTATTTATTTAAAATAATTAGTATAGTTATATACCAATTACACTAATTACTTAAGTATAAAAAAGGCATAATAATATAGTAAAATAAAAATAACAATGAAATAGTAAAAAAACCTTTTTGTAAATGACGTCGAGATTCGAGTCTGTATAATTAAGATTAAGTACTAGAATATCACATGTCATAACATAAAATAGTAGAATAATGATTAAAGGTCCTTTAAAATATCTATATTTATATTTGGTATAATATATTTATTCCTCTGTGACAAATAATATTTATTTTTATAATAGGATTTTCTTTTAATTTATATCGGTTTTAAGCTGTGTGGCTGTAAGCAGTGGGTCATTCTCGTCTCTTTTAAATGGAATAAAAATTAGAAAGCCAATACAGTAAAGTACCATACTATACACTTATAGTCCCACACTAGGATTCCCCGTGTCATAGATGCCATGGACAACACACAGACAAAGACACATAAATACGCACCCAGACCGAGAACAGAAATTTAAACTCATCATTTGCCTTGCTAGGAATCAAACCCAAGACCCTATAAATGGCGGTCCTATATAGGAATCATTACACCACAAGCTTAGTAGGTTTATAAATATTTTACAGTATACTTACATGGACTCTTGTGTGATTATTTTCATATTGGATAGGACAGTTAAATTCTTGTGGTGGGCAATGCTGATCTCAAACTTGGCCTTGAATGCTGGTTCATCAAAGCAAGGGAACGCTGCTCTGGCTGACGTTGGTTCAAACTGTGTCACACCGAGTTGTCTGAAGACAAATAAGAGTTATGTCATTAATGCGTTCACCAAACTAGACATCTTCACCACTTACTATCAGGTGGGGTTACGTCAAACATTAACTTATACTAAATACAAGACTGTTTTAAACAGCATTGGATATTTATTTTTATATATCTAATTGTTCTGTCTGTGTGTGTTTCCGAACTCCCTAAAGGGTGTTACCAATTTTAATAAGTATTTTTGGGTTTGTAATTTAATTTGAGAATGGTTTATATTCATAATTCAATGATCTGCTAAACTATAAGTAATAGGAAAAACACCAAACAGATCAATTTTGTCCTCTGTTCTTCAATCTATATTCCCTCTTGTTTGATAGCTATTGATAAGCTTTTAAATTTTACTGTTTTGTGTTTCATGGACATATAAAAGTGTATAGCAGAAAAGTGTTCAAAATAAGTAATTTATCTTTTTCTCAATGTTACAAAAGACAATATATCTGAAATTGGAAAATAACTTGTAACATAATAATATTGCCACTTGCAACATTTATTGACAACCATGAAATAAAATAATAATAACAAGCCAGAGGGCAGGGAAAAACCATTACATTATCTTTCTGAAAAACCTGATAAAAGTACATCAAGTAATGAGGAAGAATGATATTTAAATATAATTTTAACTTATTTTGATGATCTATATTTATAGTAAAACTGTAACTGATTGCTGTCATGTACACATGGCAAATATGTTTAAAAATTTATAATGGGGTATATGAATATGTAAGAGGCACCACTATTTAACATCCAGGGTTGACTGGTGGAGAATGGCATAAGACATTAAGTGCATCCATTTTAAACAAATTTTTAGGTTTACGACAAACAATAAATAAATAAATAAGAGGACTGTAATAATGGTACTTCATTTTGTCTGTATGTTTGTGCATGCTAATGTCAGAAACAGCTTATCCGATTTGAATTAAGTTTTGAAGATTAAATTGTGATAGGCTTTACTTATCATTTAGTGTTTTTTTTTCATCTAAATTGGTTATCAAATAAACAAGTTATGTCAATTTATGTTAATCAGCCATTGATTGTTAGGCAAAACGAAGTTGGACTGGTGACCCAGTAGGTAATATTACAATATGTTTAATGTTTTAGAGCCTTGACCTGGCAAATCAAGATGATCTATTAAAAAAAAAACATAAACATTTAGATAACATGCCATATACAACTACTATTACTACTGATTGTAAAACATTGTGAGATGATTTTAAGACACCCATTATATTTTTTAATTAATCACATGCATTGTGAGTATTTAAGGATTAAAACACGTACCTGACTTCATTATTGTTATTAACATAACTGCTCTTATAGAATCCAGTTAAGGAGTTTAATATCTGCCCCGAAAATGACAATTCCAGAATGTAATCGATGTCTGGAATAAGAGGAGAGGCTAAACTCAATATCAATCTATCCCCTGTTCCCTCGGTAATTGATAATATCTTGATATTTCTAACATTGCTGTGAGTTACTTGACTGTCTATGACTTGTGGGGTTTCTGTTGTATTTGCAGCAAAGTCTGTGATATTATCAAGATTTGTGTTTGCCTCCATTGTGATATTTTCAACAACATCTGTGCCATTTTCAGAGCTGAATGTTACATTTCCTTCAACCTCCCGCTTTGCTCTTTCATGAATTGTTTCAAGATTCTCATAAATTTGTTCTGTTAACTTAGGATTGTTATTAATAGTGAGATTTTTCGCATGCAATATAATTTCCTTCACCCCTTTACTTGCTTTTAGGGTGATGTAAACTTCTCCACTGAATGTTGAATTCGCGACATCAGCTTTTAGCTTTAGCCTGTAGAAGCTAGGAACAACATATGGTGGGAGTCGAAGATCGGGTGAGGGTGGGCCTGGTTGCCCAAATGGTTCCATCTCATCCCAGAAATCTGTAGGTTTTTGTGACACCTGTAATATTTTAAACATTATCATTTTGTATTATGATAATAGTTTCCTTTAAAACACACATAACTATTTCAATAGACAAAAGTTTACATGAAAATATTTGTATACTTAAATAATTCTACAATTTCTATGTATGTCATAAGTGACATAAGTAACTCTTAAATGGTTAACTAATTTTGATGATTTTCCTGTATTTAGATGGATTTGAGAATTATTTGGATTTCAATTTCTTTCTAATTTTCCATGACAAAATTTTCTATTGTATTGCATTACAACACCTGTAAAATCTGCTATAAATCTATAAGCCATTGTCATAAATCTGCTTTACCAACTGTTGGAATAATGGCTAGTGTTAACAGACCTTCAGGCTAATAACAATAATATTTAAAATAGTGGGATATAAGTAAAATTACTCATACAATTGCCCGAGATATAAAAAATACAAAAGATGTAACTGTCTACTTAATAGGATTTTTAAACCGAAATACATTTTTTGAGGAAATGTTTGAGGAACAATAATAATGATAGCGGGATTAGCACTGTAAAATCCTTAATTTATTGTTGTTGTATTGACAGAAATGAAGGAAATAATATCATATATGCTGAATATTAATAATAATAATTTAATTATTTTATCCTATTAAATAATATTTAATTCAAATTTGATATCAAACATGCTAAAATTGTATTAATTTCAGGCATTGGGATTATAATTCTATAGGTAATATATTCCCGTGGGTTTGTAGGCAAGCATTAACAAAAAAATACTCAGTTTAAAGTTCGCATTTTATAGATATTAATTTACAAAATAATATGATCGATTATTAAAATTTTATAACAAGAAACTAGTTCAATACTTTATTTATATAATAAAAAGAAATATTATATAGACAGAGTAGATATTAGACAATAAATCACAATTTAAACAAATAAATGTACTTACAACATTATTTCCGCATGAAAGAACACAAACAATTATTAAAATAAGATTTTTGTAAAACATTTTTAAAAATTAAATAACACAGATAAAAATAGATGTATGTATTTTTAATCTCAACTGTCGACTTTTTACATATTTTGGAACGATTATTTACGCTATTTTAATTAACTTAAATAAAAAATAATTGAGGAAAATAAAATTTCATTATATCTAAAACTAAATCCTGTTATCAGCTGCCCACGCCGGCGCTGACAACTGACAGTTGATAGTGGTGTGGATCATAGGTTAATATAGTAATCAGTTCCATGGTAAAACCAAAACAGATTAAAAATAGGTAAAACATTAGTCACGATCTTACGAGACGCGGTACGTATTCAGGAAGGTAAATATAGTACTGTTTACCACATCCAATACTGGACGTCAACCATAAAAGAAGTCAGGGAATATGGTAGGTATGCTAAAGTTTCCGTAAAGTGGGTTAATGAAAGTTTTTGGGCTTTTAAACGAAATAAACGAATAACGTACCTACTAGAAATATACAAATAACGCTGGAATTACGGGGTTATTGCTCATACGAAATAGTAAAAAATGCGAGGGATTAGGACGGTCAAAATTTAGAGAATGGGAAAACCGAATCCACTAGTTAATAATTAAAATTATATTTTTTTCACTCGTAAGGTTTCTTATACTTAACATGATAACGTGGGTACTTTGTTTTTGTTTCTTTATTTGTAACAATGTCAATAGAATATTGTCAGTAATGTTAAGTATTAAACTAGGAGACGTACTGAGAAATGACATCAAAATGCAGTCAATGTTCTTAAATATGTAGATTAATAACGTGCTCTTCTATTTTTAAATAAAAATAATTATATAGATAATATTAGATACAACAATGTAAAATTAAAAACAGCCAGTACTTTTTTCTTTTTTCTCTTTTAGACTGGCGACGCATGAGTAACTAAAATGACGTATAAGTTACCTAATTTCAGCATAGCGGCAGCAAACTAAAAACCGAAGGCCTGTCTATAACGAGGACATAATCAGACCCGTGCTCGTTATGTTACTCATGATTTTAAATTTACTTTGCAAACAACACAAGAATGAGAGTAAAACATTAACGGGCGATAATTTTTCAAATAAACCATTAATGTGTGTGAATTAGCACGTAATTTTCGTACATACAATTGTCTGAACTGACGTAATTAGTTTGTAAACGTTCAAATAATATTATAATTAAAATAGATTTTTTGTAGGACCAACAGTTTCTTAATTATTTATTCAACAAAAATCTAGTTCAATTAGTTTTCACAAGATATCTTTAATACCCACCCTGGTCGGATATTAATTCACGTAAAAGACTGACGATAATTAAATCATTTATGAACGTTTCGCGCTTACAGTTTTTGTTTTTAGCACTTGCTAACATTTCGAAGCAAAAAAGCAATGCAGATGTGTCCTAGAGCATTTTTGCTTTCTTGCGTCCAATTGTTTATTCAAATTATTTATTCCAAGAATGTATACATGTATAGACGACCCGCGCGGCGTATTGTCACTAAGCTGGACCGCCGCCGCTTTGAAGGGTCTTGGGTTCGATTTCCAGTGAGGCCGAAATTTAAATGATGAGTTTAGATTTCTTTTCTCGGTCCAGAATTGAACCCAGGACCCTTCGAACGGCTGTCCGGCGTGATGACCATTTCGCCACGCGGGTTATAAATACGCGGTTTGGCTCATTTGCCAATAGGTGGGATGGGAGTCAAGCAGTAACCTCCTTATAAAGATATATATAAGAACCACGTACCTTAAAGTATGTGATGTAATAAACAATGATGCCAACAAGGAGCGCCGCTAGCACGGCGAAGATCACAAAGCTGACGCAGATACATGTGGAGATGAAGACGCCGCCCTTCCTGCCGTACTGCACCTCGGGCTCCCCGTTGGGCTCGTACGCCAAGAACTGCTGCCTGCTCGTCGATAGAGACATGTCGTGTATTCTGGAATGGAGAATGACAGCAATTACCATGGAACAGAAAAAACAAGTGGATGTGCTAACTATGGCAATTACAAACATTGGCATGGAAAAAAAAATCAAGTAATCGATATCTCAAACTCAAACCATTTATTTCACGTAGGTATTTATAAATACACTTATGCAACGTTAAATATTTTGCATCTACCACCGTTTCGGAGGGTGCCTTATAAAGAGGAGAAGAAACGGCGAAAGAAACTCCTCAGCACATCTTAAAAAAATTACGTCTAATAACAGTTATAAAAACATAAATAACATTACAATTGCCTATTAACTTAGGTAAAGCTGGTTGTGGTTGTTTATTTCCATTCATCCTTATCATCATCAATTGTCAATAGAAATGTAGCTGTTTAAAAATTCCAAATTAGATAAGCTACTTCAAGTAGTACACACGCAGACAAAAGCAACATCGAAGGCATCAACAATACGTTGTCGGCCAAGAAAGAGCTTATAAGAAAGAAGGAAAGAATATAGTGGCTCTCAAGGTTTCAGCGGGAAAAACGAATCGAATGGCGATTGACTTAAACAAGAAGGTAAGTGCTACTAGCCACGCGGGCTTCACGGATTTATATTATGACTTGAAAGTATACAGACTATATATACTTGAACATAAATAAAAGTAAATCATGTATAAAAGACGGATAGAATGCTTAAAGCGTTATTTACAAATCAAACTTTAATCTACACAGAAATGAGCGATGGCGATACCTACATACCTGTGTATATGTATAATATTATTTCTTTTCATATATATAAAATGATATAAAGAGAATACGCTATACATAATGAAAATGTAAATAATATATATAAAATAGTTGACCCAGCAGACGTTGTTCTGCAACGTTGTTCGGCCACGCGTTGCTGTGACTAAGGTTTACATACTCAATTTTGCCAATTAATTACCTTACACCGCCATCTGTTAGATTCTTATGGAACTAATTCTTTGCAAGATATTATACAAATAATTTACAATGAAATAATATTGCGACTATAAATTGAGATGTAAGCTATCCTATCTTTCAAATTGGATCAAACTGGACACGGTGTACAAAATTTGAATGAAATCGGTTAAGTAGTTTAGGAGTCCATCGCGAATAAACACCGTGACACGTACTTTATATATATTAAGATGAGAATGAATAAATTGTAACATACAGTTGAGACAGTGCAGGTAATGTTCTTACACTAGTTATAGTGCAAAAGGATAAATGAGCAAAGAAAACCACAAGTAATGACAGTTGATTATTGAACACTATCAATTAAGGTCCACCTCCGTCAGATGCTAAATGATTGTAATACATTATCATTGCTAAGACACAATAGATGTGGGGCCGAGCGATTCAATGGTGTGGATGATATCATGCCTAAATATGTGATGCAGGTTTCAATAACTTTTTAAGATACGACACTGTATTGTAATACATATGTAGTGGTTATGAAGTCGTGCTCAAGAAATCATGCGAGCGGTATCTTTGTTTAATTAACAGAAAAGTATATAATCTGTCATTGTATATAGTACCTATAACAGATAAGATATGTATTTTTACGCTTTATAATGTATACTTTTCCAAAGAAATCTATTTACTCCCTAAAAAAAAAATCCTAACCTAACATAACCTAACTTAAATTGTGTAACTATTTTGCTACAATTTACTGATTACTCCTTATCGTCAAGACATAAAGATCAATATACATAGTTAACCGAAAATAAATCAATATTATGCGTTTCAACCAATTAATATTAATTAACCAACTCAAAAATAATTTGTTATATCTCTCCTAACTTTATAGCTAAACATAAATGGGCTATGTACAAATATTCCCGATATCACAACAGGATGATCGCCACGACATCGATATCGTATCGTTAGATATGAAACGTTGCGTTAGTTCTATTTCGGTATTCATTCAGATTGGATCTGGATTGAACAGTACACATTGGAATGCCGATTATACATAATTCGTGGTATAGTTATGTAATATGTACGTGCCAGTTGAGTTTCGTACTGTATTTAAAGTTGTGATATTAACTACTACTTAATGTGCTTTACCACCTAAGTTGTGATTGTAGTCAAGTAATAAATAATACAAAAAAATAGCATCTACTACTACTATTAAAGAAAGCATTTCCTTTGTCTACAGATTATCTTTTTATAAGTTATTGCTGCTCCTCTCCTATTCCTCTTAGCGTTATGTTAGGTATATAGCCTATAGCCTTCATTTATAAATGGACTATCTTACACTAAAAGAATTTTTCAAATCGGTCTAGTAGTTCCTGTGATTAGCCCGTTCAAACAAACAAACACATCAGCTTAACTTCCTAAGGCGTAACGTTCTTTAAATCAAAGACGGTAATTTTTGCTGCGAATGGGCGTTCTCCACCAATCTGTATTGGAGCAGCGTGGTGGAGTATGCTTAAGGCCTCCTCAGTAATGAGGAGAGACTCTTACTCCATAGTGGGCTATTCATGGTTTGACGCTAATGGACCGTCACCAAGATGCCGCAATGCTTTGCGATAAATGAAGATCTTTTTCTGTTGTTTATTACGATGCGCTAGGTGTGACAGAGATAGCTATAAAACCGAAAAGGATGGAATCTAAAAACCCTTTTTTAAATTGACATAATGAAGTTTTTGATAACCGATACTCTTTAGGCATCAGTAGCTCCTAATACTATTGTTGTCTGAATTGATTCTTCTTGATTCTGAATCGATCTTATTTACATTTATTTAAAGATTTATCTAGAACAACTTACCTGTTCACAGTAAAATACTTTTGGCGTTCACATTTTCAAACTACCCTCAATTTCACTTGTAACTTTACCCTGTCAATATCAACTTATAATTTTACATAATACTTTATATTTTTAACACGAAATATATAACTAACTGTCCACAGATTAAATAGTCTTTTAATTAATCTTTAGTGATGTCCCGATTACATATTTCATTAATACATCTATGTCCCGATTGCATATTTCGTTAATACATCTGCAAACCGTGAAGTGCTATACGGGGAGTGTTGTTATAGTGGCCGTTTCCGAAAACATACGCATGAGGTATCGTATCTAATGGCTATGGTTTTCCTTCCCATTGTTATATGGTCATTTAATTAGCTTATTATGTCGGAGCATCTAAACTGACGTAAACTATGATTCATTTATTATATAAAGAGAAATAATGCATTTTAATTGCAGTTTGAGAGTATTATCAGTTATTCCGTGTAATAGGTTCTATGACTCTGTGGGGTACAGGTCGGTGGGGTGGATTCGATGCGACTGTCTGGTCTGCCGAGCAGGAATGGTACCCACACGTACAATTATAGTAAGTATTCTGTGCCAGAGCCAAGCTATGCGAATGTCTAATGGTAGGTCAATTTATACATACATATATACTTACTCGAGAAAAGGAAATGTCAAGAGCATTCCATTGATTATACTGGTTAATATCAACAGATTACAAATAACTATAATGTTTAATTAGATTTTGTTAAACATCTAATAGAATCAGGTCACAATTTATGTAGTAATCATTGCTATAATATTTTTCATAACTGCCAGAAAGGGTCAAAATTAAATGTGCTCGAGCAATTAGAAATCATTAAACATAATAATAATAGTAGCTTTACATTGCTGAAAGAACAAATTAACATATCCAACTGGCCCCTACTGGGGATTTTTGACCATAGACACTAGATAACATCACAAAATGTTTCTACCCCCACCGATGTGAGTCATCATCGAGTCTAGAAAAGAGGTGGGGCGAGTTGGATATAAAAGGCTCGCACCAAGTGAACGACGGTCACTTTGCGAGTAACACTCATAGACTCAACTTCTCCGATGATGCTCCGTTTCAGGGCGAAACACGTGTTGGTGGTATATACTTTGGTATACACTTTTATTTATTGTAACTGCATGTTTCGTGTGGGAGGAAGATGCTACATGTCTAAGAGTATATATCATCATACATTTTTCTCATGGATTGTTGGAAAGTATACTAATAACTTGATAACCTTAGTTAATTTTCTGAACTATTAAAAACCTTTTATTAATATTTATTTTAAAGTTTTTTGATACATAGCGCAATTTAAACAAATTTTTCCCATGTCACAGCGTGACAATTGCGCAGGTGTGTAAAACGTTATCCGCCCGCATTCGCCACGCGTCGCCTGCTGCAAGGTTCCACTCATCAGCGTCGGTGGAAATCGATAATCTGTGCTATTTCTCTCTTATCGTCATACTTGCCATTACTCACAGTTAAACCTAATCAGTAATAATTACACTCGCAGCGTATTAAATTGCTGTTTACAATAATATTTTTTCATGTTTAATTCAATCATAATCAATACATATATGTATATTAAGTTTTTCCATTTTCGTAGATACTTATTGTAACCCTTTTTGTTGTAACATAAAACACATTTTTATTCGATGGAATCGTTAGCAGTTCAATACCATACAGGCAAACAGACATCTCTAATCTTCTGTCACATCTAATCCCAAAAAAAATATCTTATCCTCCATGTTGTAGCAGCGGCCATCTTAGATTTACAATGATACAGACTATATTAAATAGTATTGTCATCAAAACTAAAGGTAAACTAAAGGTATCAAATATCTGTGAACAGGAAGGGAGTAAAACTTCTATAGGCGCGTCCACACAGAGCGGGCAGCCTCGCGAGGTATTGTGGACGCAAAACCACCAATATCAGTATATACCAATGTACTGTATGCAAACGACTGAGGCGCCTTTTAGCAAAACAAAAAGCCGACACTGGGATGGCTCGGGCGCTCGTCCGCTCGCCCGCGGCCGCGCGCTTGCCTCGGCCGCAAGCACGTCCACACTAACCGAGCTGCTTGGCGCGGCTAATGCCTCGCGAGGCTGCTCGCTCTGTGTGGACGCGCCTAATAACTATATTAGACCCGAACATACAGGGCTAGCTAAATAAAGCCGTTTAAAAACAACCGAATTCTAAGTCGGTTACACAATTTGTACCATCGATGTATGAGCGTTTCAATTATATTTTTAGCGCTTTTAAAACAATAATTGTCAAGTTTACCTGCCGCTTCAAAATGTTATTAGTAATTTCGTCAATTACATTTAAACCTCTGTCAGTATAAATTAGAAACATTAGGTATCTACTCATAAAGATAACTACCTATTGAGACAATGACCGAATCGTTGACCCCAGTATAAAAGACATTACAAAAAAAGCAGTCGAATTAAAAATCTCCGTTTTTTAAATCGATTACAAATAAGTTTACTTTAAGCAGGCTGTACAGTTTACTGTGCATACTTTAGCATTGCATTGGTGACTCATTTACTCTTTCGTCGGTTTTACTACAAAAATATACCATTCAATTTTTATCGTATAAAAAGTCGTAACATTCTAAATGATTCATAACTTACTAACCGACACTTAGAAAGGCTTTAAAGAGCCGAAGCACGCTTCGCAGAATCCAGATCATCAGGGAAATAATTACGTGAGAATAATCCTTTTTGGATTTGGGAAAGTACAAGTCTTGAAGTGGTCAAGGTATTTCCTTCCACCCGCACTAACCTGTTTCTAGTGACGTATGGACAAAAAATGAGTTCTCGTAAAAGAATTCTACGTCAATGGCCTACGCATATTTTTATATCACTAACTAAGGACCTCCGACAGCGTCGCTTTGGTGAAGTTATGGTTTTTTTACTAGAACCGGGGATTCCGCGTGAGGTATAGGCAGATACTATATACCTACTTATACTACTTATCATCAGGTGGGATTGTAGTCAAACATTAACTTATAATGTAAAGAAAACATAATCTTATACTAATATATAAAGCTGAAGAGTTTGTTTGTTTGATTGTTTGAACGGGCTAATCTCAGGAACTACTG
>DWJN01003164.1:0-14022 GCA_018248895.1 Carystus phorcus | reverse complement strand
CATCCATCTTTTCTTCGGCCTACCTCTACCCTTATATCCGTCCACTTTCAAATCTAGTACTCTCCTCGTAATGTGACGTTCATCCCTCCACATTCCCGTATTGTACATACTATAAATGCCTGAATTTAAACATGAGCTACAACACGTATGCCACTCAGCAATGTACGACAGGCATATGATATACAGCGGTGACGCGTCTCAGCGCGCAATTTCAGCGCGGTGCGTTGTGTATGGTGGCGGTTCCGTGCCAAAATTGCCGGCTTTCCGCCGCGAGTTGCGGGCGCGGTTACACAGCGCTCGGTTTGTTAATCCTAAGTTAAGTGCCTCTGAATTATCTAATAAAACTCTAATATACTGAACTCTTTACACTATAGTATTTATACTTTGAAGATATTTAGGAATAACTTTCATTATTACGTTTATTAACATATCCCTTAACAATGGTATTTAATAATTTTATGTGTTATATACTTAAGTAATAAATGTCTTTGTATGGTAAAGTAAAACTCTATAGTATTTATACTTGGAAGATATTTAAGAAAAACTATGATTAATACATATATATATTAACACGTCCCTTATCAATGGTATTTAAAATTTGTATGTGTTTATCTGTAGAATCTGTGTGGTTGTGCAGAATCGACATAAATGATTTAAATGCAGTATTCAATAATGTTTTACAATAAGCATAGAATACCATTTGTTTTATTTTAATCGTTTCCCGAATTATATACTTATATACAGAATCCTAATATTTTTAAGAATAATATCTACAAATTAATGTTAACTTATAAAAAAAAGCCTTGTTAATCTTAATAACTTATTACACGACAATAGATATCAATTATTTAATACATCCATTTGGTTTAGTTAACAAACTGACGATTTTCATGCGAATTTCTAAATTGTTCTTGGTCTAATAAAATAAAAATATCTTCTCTAAAATAAATAATGATCAGATTAACTGTTCATTTTTGTATCCATATATTTGCCACCAGCCCTCATATAAATAGGCTTCGACAAAGTTCAGGAACCTTATAGGCTCAGCACTAAATATGTTACCAAAACATCACATATTACTTTTCAGGTCACAAGGCAATCAAAACCTTATATAAATAATTTAAGGTTGATTTTGACTTGTAGAAATTCTTAAGTGCAAATGCAAGTACCGTATAACAACACGACTGTTCTATGGCTTTGATCCAAATGTGATGTAATAAGAGTAGATAGGAGAATGCCATCACCGCCGAATGTTCCGCTTCCACTATTGTCGAATGCACTCCAAAGGTCCATTAAATTGGTATACTGCAAGTTTGTATCGAAAACGGTACTAAACTGCTTTAATTTTCACTTGGTTGAAATTAACAGAAAACAATAGGTTTACAGACGTATTTTATGTTAAAAGATTTGCAAATCTTAATTCAATAATAATAGCAAAACAGTATAACAAACATTGTATGTACTCGTATATACATATGTAGTTAGGTTCAACACGCTTTTTTATTAGCTTGACCGGTATGTGTGTAACGGAATCTTTGAACTCTATTTTGACCCAGTTTGAAAGATCAGGTCAATTTAAAATTTTGCACAATTATCAGAAATCCTGAAAACAGTCTACTTTATTATTATTTACTTGTTACGATTATATATTTTTAGTTAATCTAACTAAACAGAGAAAATTAATATCACTATTCTAAAATCATTGGGTGCTTGATATCAATCATTCTAGTTTGTCATTAGTTTTGTAACCGAAATGTGGAATTAGATCTTCAGCCAGTCTCGATTTCGATTATAAAGAGAAACAGACTTCGCTATTCAACTACCGGTAATGGTTAGACTCAGCCTATTATTATTTATGATTAGTAAACAATATTATTTTATTACCCAACTGACTGCACAGGTAACCAGCTAACCAGTAAAGAAACTCCTCAAAATTCACCTATATCCGAGTTCGTAATATGATATCTATATGTTTTTTATCGTATTTTCATAACCAAGCACACTTCTCCGATATACCGATAATATTAATAATAGTATAATCCTAACATGAAGCCCTACCACAAAGTAGGGGACTTCGTCACTCCTTACGAAATGGGATTGTGATCTGAATTGTAATACGGTTTGTTAGATAAAATTGAAATGGTCCTCGATAGAAAATATTTAGCAGAAGTAAAATCAATGTAGAAAACGAATAAGTATCAAATTTGTTTTTCAGAATGGAGTTAGTTATTATCTCACACTTTACATTCCTAAATAATGCTTAATTAAGACTTGAAAAATATGAATTATAAAAAGGAGTATCGAAAAAGACAACCGAATTAGAACGTTTTCAGAGATAAAGCCCTATTTATTTACCATGTCCTCGCTACATAGGTATTTATGAACGCAAGAGGATACAAGTGTTTTTAAAAAAAACACAAAAAAAGGAAAAACCTATAGGTCAATATTTTCATTTCAATATGTCATGTCTCAGCTACATTCATAGTAAATATCATGACTAGGTTCAAACCCGTAAAGTAAAATTAATGTCCCATTAATGAGCCAGAGAAAACATCGAAGCTCAATATATTACTGCCTAATTACCTATAGATTATACTTATCAGCGACACGTGACAAGCGTAAGAAAAATGCTTTATTTGACCCGACGAAATGTATTCAGTATTTACAAGTCTATTAATAAGATTATACCGAGGTTTAGTTCCGCTGGTTACACTGTACGCAGGGACCTTTAATCGATTGTTAAATGGGGAACATGTTATATTAAATGTTTAGAACTTCCATTTACCGTTCAAATGTTGTGAATGAATCATTGTGGTTTCATAATAATACGCTTAAAGTAATACGATAATTTAAAATTGAAACTTCTGTTCAAATGGTAGTGATAGAAATTAATAGATCTCTAAATACAGGATTTAAAGACATTCATAAAAAGGGCGAGTAAAAGTAATAAAAATGCAATAATTAATTTTATTCATTAAACTATATATTATGTATATTAATTCATGTATCCAAGTGGTTGCTTGTAATCGCAAAACTCTGCAAGTACCTATTTATGGGATTGACTTGAATTTTATTATACAAGAAGTATTTAATCAAAGTACTTATTATGTTCGCATACACTTTTTATTGCAAAGTTTTCATGGAAATTAATAATTTGACACGTTCTGAGTTTTCTAGTAATTCGGCATACAAGCATTTGCTATAGTAAACTGTAAACACGAAGAGGTTTTGCTAGTAAGTTATGTATAATAGTTAAGTAATTTTTTTTTTATATGATCTAATGCTTGAAAAAAAATCATTAAGTGAAAATGGAAATTAAGTCAGTTACACAATTTCAGTTTCAGTCTAATGTTTTAAAATATTGAATAATTGTTGTTCGAAACAACTCCTTATCCCTGTTAACAATTCGGATTCTTAATTTAGACCCACCCTTACATGGCTCGTTGGTCTAGTGGTATGATTCTCGCTTCGGGTGCGAGAGGCCCCGGGTTCGAATCCCGGACGAGCCCGTTTTTTAGAATAACTTTTAAATATTTATCGTTGTTACTGTTAAAGGTTTTCTTAAAATAAGGTTTTATACAAAGATATTTAAAAAAAAGTAATGTGAATTCTTTATCATGCTACGCATTTAGTTTTATAGAACACAAATTTATATTGTCTTTTAGATTGAAACTGATTTAATATGCATGTCTGTGTATATACAGAAAATTCAAAACAAATGTTGCTTTAATTACAATGTAAAGGCAATAATTACCTATTAAGGCAACATAATTACCGCTATAGCTTTATATGTTATAAAAGAAAAGTAAGTGAGAAAATATTATTCTTAAATATTAATTTCAATGGGAATAATGAGGCTTGGATCTCTAAGTCAATCAATATCGTATATCTACGAATTTAAAGAGCGTAGAACTATATTACGTGATCGCTACGAGACATCGATGTTATCGCACGTCATAGGCAAAATGTTTACATCGTTTGTAGAACTACAAATATCTGAAAAGTCCAATAGCGCATGAACATAGGTCTTAGGATTGCTAGGTGCCCCCAACATGATGATTAAAGTACGACGACCAACATAGTGAAGCAGTTAATTGGTTATGGATGCACAGAATTCTAACGTCACATTTAACAACTTTATTGTTTACTTTTATTAGGAAAAAATGTCTTAGTGTTAAATCTTAAATTACATATCTAAGCGAGTTTCAGATTAAGGTCGTTGTTAGTGTTCGTATGCTAAAACTTATACTTAAATCATTACGCAATATGATGTAACGTTGATAGTGACGTTGTTACGAAATAACTATTTAAAAATAAAATAAATTAATTAATAAATAATATTATAATAAATTGCCGACGTCTCTCGATCAAGCTAGTCTTCTATATCAAGTAGACGACAGATGACAAATAAGCGACGTCTTTTTAAGGACACCGCCGTCTAAGCCGCTTACGACCGATCGTCGATTCGAATCCCTCTTGGGAAACTCAAGTCCCTGAATCACATTCTTTACTGAAAAACGACGATAAACCATTCTCGACATCGCATCCTGAGTCCTGGTGTGTCACGTGTTTTATGAACCCAGTACGTTTTTATATAGCTATACCATGTTACCTACATTATATGAGTATTCTCCCAGTAGTTGAGGTCTGTCCATATTTTTTCTGACCAAAGAACATCAGTTATTTAAAATGTAAGCTCAGTAATTCAATGCTGCCTCCCATCTAATCACAAAATTTTTGTTACTAGCATTGGTCACATATGTATTTGACACCAAAGTACTATAATATGCCACTAACATAATTTATAAAACATGAGCAAATAAAAACATAATGGTGAACTACATATTTTTATTGTACGTCAATATTTTGCCGTACATTGTTATATATTTTGTATGTGATAAATATACAGATAAAACGGTTATTGAGAACAAAACATATTCTACCATATTATTCAGTGGAAATTGATAGCTTAGTAGCACCCTTAGTAGCTAAGCAAAGTTACTGAAGACATTATACTCCCAGAGTGGCTTTACAACATCCATCTAACTTCCACAGCCCACAGCTTACATAAACAGACTAAAACCCCAACATCCAAAGCATGGAAACGCTCAAAAAATTATATCAATAGCAGTCTGAGCTAAGTACGTACTTATCCCACTAAATATTACTTAACTTCGCCTTTCTAGGAGGCGTCAGTCTATGAACACTTCGTATCAACATTCAGTACCCCGATATTACTCACGCAAAACTTTATAATGTGATGCCTACGGGGTTAGGCGAGGGTTGCAAGGGCGAATCGACCCTCGCTCGCGGTCTTCACACCCGTAACTGCGTTTAAATCAGATGTACCATAAATTTGACACAGATATATACCAAAATCAACCATAAAAATTCATGTTTTACAAATTTCGCGTATGGTATTGAAGAACCAAACAACTAGCACTTCGTCTTTGCTTCTTTCTTCGCCTGCAACGCTTCGCAATCAGCCTCAATGACACAACTATCTTTGGATAAAGACAAAAGTTAGCTCACTCTTTAATTAGCTGTTCGTTTTCATGCAATAACTGAATTGATTTTAAAGAGGAAAAAATCATGTACTTATTTAACACGGGACAATTTTTTAAAGCTATTGAAACTTAAAGCGCATGTCAAAGCAGTGTGATGAACCATTAGAAACGTTGAAATAAGTCTCATTAAATATTCCTAAAACTATACAGATGTCGCTCATGTATCAGATTTGAGTACGCGTATTAATCACCTGTTTGTTCCTATGCCCTCGGTATAGTTCTCAGGATAATAAAAAATGTTAACAAGCCAAGAACGAACCCCGGTAAACGCTAACAAAGGCAATGTTATTTTTTGTACTCTATGATCAAGCGATCAAATTTTAATAAATCGCTTCCTGTGTCCTGTCTATAATTTTTGGTTCAGATAAAATTGTACGGATTGGTTTCTTTTCTCGTTCTTCTTTGCTTTATTTTCGTCTTAACGTATAATATTTATAACTTACTATTTGACAATAATAATTATCTGTGGTAGCATAGGTACTAATTCTTTGTTACAATTAATGTTCCAAACATAATTTTCAAGCTTATATTCCCTAAAAGAGGTAAAAAAAAACTCAAAAAGCGTAAATAAATATATTCCTCGAAAAAAAATTTTATATTGAGGAAATAGAGTGATGTAACATTTTTCTTCTTTTTCTCATGGGCAGCTATGACTGCGTATTATGTTATATCATACTAATGCATGGTTAGGAGCCTTATCTAATGTACGTAAAGCAGCCGATAGTCACGCATTTTAAAGTCGTATAATTTTATTAGACTGAATGACATCTATCCCTAATACTATAAGAAAACATGTTGTAAACATTGATTATTCATTTAAATATTTTCTTTAATTACTGTCTGTCTGTTCTGAATACACGTGATGTACCTACTACACAAATATGTGTGTGTGTGTGTGTATGTAGGTGTGTAATTGGTTTTAACATGCAATAAGAAAAATTCCTAAATGCCTTTTGACACTGCGAACAACATACACCTCTGTAAGTTTTGAACTGTCTAAATTAAAAGTAAGTTAAGAAACTTTCATCCCCTATTTTATCCCCTTGGAGGTAGAATTGATCAAAATCCTTTCTTAGCGGATGCCTAAGTCATAACATCTACCTGCATGCCAGATTTCAGCCCGATCCGACCAGTGGTTTGGGTTGTGCGTTGAAAACTGAAATCTTTAGAAACAATCTAAAATGCAATAAGAAAAAAATCCTGAATGCCTTTTAACACTGTGAACAACATACACCTCTGTAAGTGTTAAGCGAATTAGACCTGTAAATTAAAATGAACATTTATTTTCCGCGCAACTATAGACAAAATTCGAAATTCACAATGCTACGTTTATACTTCCACGGGGCATCCCAAGTAAGTACCTACTCTTCACATTAATTACTTACACTTAAATCAAGTAGCTGCAGAACGCGTAAAGAGACAATAAGTATAATAGCTATGACAAACGTAGATTGTAAATACTCGCTTTAATACCAGTACATACCTATTTGTATCGTACGAGGTTTGTAGTCAATTAGATTTTATTTTGCGGAAATAATAACTAATAAGCACTTAACGTCAAATAGATAGTCAAACTAAAAGCATGAAATAGACAAATCATTAAAGTTACTTCAAGGCACACTTTTAACTAGATTTTTCCTTAGATAATAGTCTAGGAGCTGTCGGGGCGGTCATATCCCGGCGACTCGCGTCGATCCTATGCGATCGACAAAGTTAAGCAACTGCGGGCGCGGTCGGTGCCTGGATGGGTGAGCGCTAATGGCAAAAAATTCTTAAGCGTTTCCGTGCTGCGGAGGGCACGTTAAGCCGTCGGTCCCGGTTGTTATGAACATAGCAGTCGTCAAACCATGTCGGAGGTCTTTGGGGTATGCTCTAGACATCCTTAGTGTTGAGAAGAGTCCCGTGCTCAGTAGTGAGCCATTAATGGGTTGAATGTAGGTAGATATGAGCTGTCGGAGGCCTTTGGAAAACCTAAAAACTTTCATCTTTTGGGTTAACCAATAACTCCTCTTTATGGACAGGATCATTCCAGTCAGAAATTCCAGTCGGTCCAGAACCTAAGTCACCTTAGCGACGACTTTGGCGGCTGCAAAAGGTTCTTGGAATCTTAGAATCCAAGTCAACTTCTCCTTTTTCGTGGTAAAGGTCAAATTATACAGAGGTATACAGTCCCTATATTGAAACTCGCTGGTTTCTGATAGTACTTGCACGATTGCAGAATATCTAACAACCTAGACAATTCTTCTCCTTAAATATACCGTGAAATGTTTTACGTTTTCTTTCGCAGTCTCGCAGCATAATAATACGGCTCCCTTATTTAATTTGTTATTACTAAAGACTACGGTGACCTCTTACCATTCTCTATTTATTTGTCTACTAGGTAAATAAAAATGGTTTACGCTTCAAGCTATTTCAATTACTAATTGATTTGGCCGCTAATAGTTGAAGCCAAAATGTACGTTAATTACTCTAACTAGAGAGAACAAATTGATAAATACTATATTACTATTGATGACTGTATCCGCATTCTCGCAACAATCCTACTCAAATCAAATTACAATAATGATACCTTGTTGAATATTGCCATCATAATTGGTTGCGCAGATTGTCTGGCCAGAACAATATATTCTTTATTTAACTACCCAAAGCTAAGATAAGCGTCGTAAAACTGTCTAATTAACTGGTAGAATAATCAATTCGATAGTAAGACCACTTTATTGAATGACTAATGGCCGAAAACAACTTTATTGAGTAGTAAAATTTACGATGATCGTACAGAACTACTAGTATTGTAGTGAATATATGAGTTAACTACGACACTCTTTGCAATTTAAAGTTTTAAGTCAGCCAACTACTGGGTTCCACATTCCTGTGATAACAAGAGGTGTTAACGATGGACTTAAAAACTGGTTGGAAAACGCGGTTAAATAGACTTCACTTCAGTATCTAGGACAACACACACAATACAAGTTAATGCTTGAACCACTATCCTGCCTGATGGTAAGAGTTGTCTTCGCGACAGTAGGAGATATGTACATATATGTTGTGATGATATCAATAGCCCCAAACAAAAAAAATAGGCGAATAGACAGCAGTCTAAGGATAGGGTACAAACTTTTTATAATATTAATCGATCTTGTCTTTCTGTGTTTAAAATATTAAAAAATCTCTAACCTATTTCGGTACCTAACTGTTGTAAATTTATCTGCAGTTTTGTCGCGGTATCTTCAATAGGCCAACAAATCTACTCAGACAATTCCACATGATGTTTCTAGATATCATTTTAACTTACTAAATTATGTGTAATATATAAATTTATATGAAACCTTGAACGCTTAATACCGGCGGGTATTAATATCGGCTACTTGTATATCAATAAAAATTTAAGCTAATACTCCCATCTCAGTAGGACAGCTTAATGTTAGAATGCACACGTCATGCATATACTTACCAATTCTGTCATCAATCAAACACTATCAACATGAATAATTAAGCTTAAAGACTTTAGATAAATGGCCCTTACCTTCGCCAATGGGCATGAAACGTAACGGCGTATTCCTACTTCAGGCAGTAGAACACACATTATGTGATACGTCGGTATCTCTCTTCGTCTAGTGTCGACTAACATACGTTTAGTTCATTCAAAAAGAGCAAAATAATAATACAACATATCATTATTGTTCACAAATGCCTTAATAATTATGTCACTTTTCAACGATGTTGCCTTCCGATTCAGAATAATTTGATCACATTTACAATACATAGGTACATATTCGTCATAAACCAAAATTATTCATGTATAAGATATTCCAGACTAATGCCTACGGCTAGCTGCGATTATTTGTAGTACCTACATACAATAGTTCGCTTTTATATGAAGTTACACAATAAGGACATTTAACTATTTTTTTGACAATAAATCATCATTTAATAAAAAACGATACTTTATAATTTTTATTACAAACCGAACGTATTAGTAACTAACCCTACAATTAACATAGATATATCAATACATAAAATGCTGGTATCTATTTAAATATAAGGATTAAATATAAGATTCCCTTTTAAAATATGACCCAGTCCTACAATCAAGGTACTGTTAGCGGCGCGGCGAAAGCTTTTAATTGTCTCCGAATTAAGATCGTGATAATATAATTTTTCTGTCGGTACTTTTAATCGATCCAGTTTATTAATCGCTTTATATTGGGTCATAGAGTAAGTAAGAAAAGATTTCTTTGTTAAATAAGTCAAAGGGTGTCTATGGCTAGGTACTCTAGGCTTGAGGTACCTAGGTGCAAAAAAACTAGCTGAAACTGAAAGTAACATTAACCTGTTAATAATCGTTTAACGCTCTATAATAGGGGCATATTGCCTGCTCTCGTTCAGTTTGAAAAAAATATCCACAGGATAACATATAATAACGTCATATCTACAGAAATTAGTAACACATCATTTCTTGTATCATCAATATGCGCAATTCCTCCCAGACGAATAAGGCTTTGCCTTCTTGCCTTCAACCCATTAATGGGCCACTACTGAGCACGGGTCTCTCCACAACACTGAGGTCTAAAGCATACTCCACCACGCTGCTCCAATGCGGATTGGTGGAGGGGCAGTGGCGAACGCAAGTGTCGAATGTTTTTAAACTGCCCGAAGGCCTCCGACATGGCTTGACGACTGCTATGTTCATAGCAACCGGGACCGACGGCTTAACGGGCCCTCCGAAGCACGGAAACGCTCAAGAAATTTTTGCCACTAGCGGTCACCCATCCAAGTACCAAACGCGCCCGCAGTTGCTTTACTCTACTAATAAAACTTTAAATTTTAAAAATATTTCTTAACATTAGGTCGAACAGAAAATACTGAAACTTTAACGTTATCTTTGTGGCAAAACGCAAGCTCATAAATTACAAAAAGTAGCGAAACTATAAAACTATCTTCAACGCGTTCTGTTTAACGCCCCTCTGGTTGATTATTCTTTGCACCCACACTACCTAAGAAGCGCAGCGAAGCCTCAGGCGGGCAGACAATATCAGGCAGATTGAATTATCGATCCGATAATGGGATCGCGCGAGTAATACCCCTATATATTGTTGCAGCTACTTCAATTATAGAAGCGATTTAGCTCAACGTTTTATTCGGCTTAAGCCTTTAGTATACTGCGAAACTGTTCATTGATTTAGTGTAAAAGCGAGTCATATAAACGATTGTTATAGAAAAAAATCCCTTGCTTCGACAATTGTGTAGCATTACGATTATATATACTTTTAATAACACTGCAAAAAATACAAATTAAATTACTCATTCTTATTTCACAAAAAAATCTTTAGATCTCAATTTTTTACTATAAAAAAGAATTCTCAGTAAGCAAAATATTAATAGCCAAACGCAGGGTATTTGACAAAAACGTTTAAACAAATTATAATTAATACTCCATCGTTCTCCGTAAGCTGTAATACTGATGACCACAATATTTTACAAGCAACACCGTTCTGACAAAGACAATAAAACCAACGCAACTGACCTATGGGCTACGGGTATCGGCTGCTTTCAACGCCCGGCAAATAGATAACAATCGAAACGGCGCCCCAAACGTCACCCTGTCACCGAGGTAAACGAGCGCGTTAAAATAGAACGGCCCGGAGGTAATGGACATAAATTAAATAGCCATCCACGTCACTCAAGCCGAAGATCTGAAGAAATATGCCTTGACGGAAGCCAGGTAGTTAAGATCCAAAACAAAATAAAAGATAACAACAGTTAAGATGTAACATTTTATTGGGAACTAACTAACTGGAGCTAATTTACGTCTTCGCGTCGGTTGTGATACGGTATTTTTTTAATTTCGTTTATATTTCACAGAAGTAAACGGGTCGGTTTTACCATAAAGTCTGTTCATTAACATAAGGTTTCTTAGACTTTTAACCTTTCATTGGCGTAGTACAGTCCAACTAAAATTGCCCTAAATTGTTCACTCTACGTGGTGTTCTTCAACTCTTCTTGTGATTAATTTCAAATTAACGTAAAGTTAACGCTCCGGTTGTCGTCGACGCTCATAACGATATAGTCCATGCACTACAGTGACTACTTATCATAAGTAGTAAAAAGTTCATAGAAATACAAAATACACAGCTACCTATATATTAAATCCCAACTGTCTAACGAAATAGCGTAATTTTCTCTGTGCGTGTGTACATCATGGCAAAAGGTACAAGTCACATACATTTTCTGTCTCGTACCCGTTTGGAAGCCGGAGCTTGTATCGTTTGTTTCATTTTTTATTTACCTATTGACTTTCCCGCGCTCGCTATCCAACTAAGCTTACGCTCCGTCAAGAAGAGCAAATATGAATTTTGCGGTATAACACGTTTCCAGACATAAATTCTGTTTGCGGCAATTTTTCATCCTATATCACCGTAAATGGTCACGCGGCTTGCGAGTGTATTGCAATTCATTACGAGGCTAACTCTAGAAACCGATATACAACACACAGCGGTTACAAGTAAATTACTCGGTGCACTCGTAATCTGCGCCCGGGAGGCAAACAATAGAGTAATAAATGCGACTGGGACCGACGACGCGAGAAAGCTACCACGTATCGACAACGAATAAATCAGACAACATCGAGCATTCCAGCATACTTCCATACCTGCTGCAGCCAGGAAATATATCGGAGAACGTTTGGACATAAGTCAGTTCTGTTTCGGAAAATACCTATGTTTCGCCGCGGAAGTAGGACACCGACAGAGTGAGCTATAATATCTGTCCCATCTCTATACTGATTTATTTGTAGAAATTTCTCAGGAGTAAACTAGTAGCGTCTGAAACGGCTAAGGCAATTTGTACCGAAGTTTATCGACGATGATTGATCAATCACAACGGATAGTAAGTGGTCAGAGAAATGTCCGCCGTCGCTATTTGTCATGTTTTTTCTAAACAATCAAGTTTGATAATTTTATACTCAACAAATTAAACAATAGAAACATATCGCGTGCCACTCAAACTCAACAATAAGTGGCAAAAGGTTCAACTATTACTTTTATTTTTATTAGTATTACTTTTATTATTACAGTAAAATGATATTTTGTATTAACTAGCATTATTCAACGTATTCTAACCTTAGCCGTGTTTTATAACTAATTATAATAAAAATCATTATGTACAACACCAGATAAATTAATTAATTAATACTTTTTTAAATCTTAATAGTCGACAAACAAACCAAGGCATCAACAAAACGTTATCAGCAGAGAAAGACGAATATAGGTGAATAGACTTCTACTAAATTATGCGCTTCACCACCCAAGACTACATCACCTAGCCGTAACGTGGGACTGTCATGCACTAACTTATAATTAATAAAAAAAAGACGAGAACATGGCTTTGTGGCATTAAAAATACCAACAACCCTAAATTTTCATTCTCGTATCACCAACCCCTATTTTTAATAGTCATTTTATTCTACATTAGAAATTCCTTAGAAATTATTTATATGGTAAAATAACGTTTACCAAATCAGCTAGTATCATATATCTAGATTTTATATACTCAGACAACATTTATTTTAACTATTCATTACAACTGAAAATGACAATTATTATGTTCTGGCCTAAAAAAGAGGAAAAAAGTATGCAAGACAATGCATTTAAATTCTTTCACGAAAAATTTCCCAAGCGTAATCTTAAGGGCATCGAGGTAGAAAAGAAAATTGTCTTGCACATAGAATTAACAATGCATCATTCTGTTTATTGCTGTTTGCACTTTGATGTTATCATAGTTTTTTTACAACATGGTTTAATTTCTAAGAACAAATAAACATAAGGAAGGTCGATAAGATTAATGCATTCCGTTTGTCTTTAACCACTTTAAAGTAAAACGTAGTTTACATGAAAGTCCTGAAAGTTTTAAGGTTATTCAAAAACATCGTAATACAATGTACCGGGTAATTTAAGAGTAATTATTTCATATTTTTACATCTTTTGAAATAATTTTTTGAACTAGGACGAACATTGAGATATTTTTAGATAACTTATCTGTAACCTAGGTTACTTTTTAAAAGCTTTTTTAATCTACAAAACAAATATTTTCCTGTGGGATACTAAGTATAAACTATGGGGAACATGTAAAAAGTTAAACAATTCATGTGTATATAACAAAGAATAGCATAATGAATTTATACAACAACAAAAATGTACCCTTAGATGGGAAGATAATTTGAGAGTTTATAATTCCTGAGACAAAGTACTAGCAATTGTTCTGAGTGCATTAAGGCATCCTAATCAGAGCGAAGATGGTTTACTAGATGTAATATAATCACTTACACAATTGAGTCATCGATATAAAAACTTCAAACCGCTTGAGGCCCGCGTCACCGTCGTCCAATCTTCTGTAATCTCGATGATATCAAGCACGTTCGCGCAATTCACGTCACTATACGTGCTCCTACCGATTCCAC
>DWJN01003163.1:0-14026 GCA_018248895.1 Carystus phorcus | reverse complement strand
GACGTCATGAGTGACGTATTCGTCTCGACCACAACGACCGCGGTCGTCATGTGGAACGCTGATATGAGCGATCTGATTGTTGTGATGCTTACTGGAACGCGGCCATAGCGTAGAGAAGGACGTTCATATCCTTGCATTAGAATTCTTTGTGTTACGGTACACAGATAACACAACACACACGACACGAGTCGTATCTGCCACAGCCGGTAATCGAACCGGGACTCTTTTAAAAGAAGTCAATGCCTTGGCTAGGTTGCTATTTACTTGTGCAAGGTCATAAGTGCGTCGTTTTAACTAAATTGAATAACTAGATTGGTAGTAAAAAGCGATTTTTAACCATCAAAATTTAACCACTTAATAGTGAAATGAAAACAAAATGCTGGATTGGTAGTAAAAAGCGATTTTTAACCATCAAAATTAAACCACCAAATAGTGAAATGAAAACAAAATGGACGAAACATAGTTCCCCATTAATTAAACAGAATATAAACTAAAAATCATTCAACTACTTTGGGTTCCGTATAGTTAGGTTTACTGTGATATTTATGTCATTAGAATCAATCTGTTCGCGTTTCAGTTGGAAATTGAGTGCCAATTCTACATTTATTTATTCTTTAGATCGACAACGTATCGGTGATGCCTTAGAATTGCTGGTGTCTGTGGATGGCAATGACCTCTTATCATCACGTGGTTCGATTTGGATTCACATAAAAAATACAATAATTTACACTAAGTAGCTTATAACATCAAGTAAGAGGTATAAGGCAACATAACTATTACTATCTAGTTTAGTTAGTAGTGACATTACTTACAAATGATTTTTTCCCGACATTACTTACAAAGGGTTTGATTCCCGGCCTGATCAATATTTGTTACAGGTGTTGGGCAAAGCAAAGGTTCTGCGTTAACTCTGCTCATAACATGCACTAAAAACCAAGATAATTTCTAACTTACGCATGATAAAAAAAAATAATAAATAGATTTAAATTATTTCAATGTTTTAACCGACTTCAAAAAAGGAGGAGGTTGTCAATTTATCTGTATTTTTTATAATTATTTATTAACTATTTTTATAATTAATTTGTCTGCATTTTTTATTAACGTTTAACTGGGTATACTGATTAGATTGGTTATTTTTGTATTAGAAAACTGGTGTTTGTCACGTGGTACATATAAATTTGAGCGACATCTAACGAGTAGTTTTTGAGTCATCCCGAATAATAGAAATTTATTTGATATAGGCATGAAATTTACAACTACAACTACAACTTAAAAATCGAAATGTTTTTTACGGCATCCTAAATTGTCGTCGGTTTTTTCTTTCTATTTGCAAAGCGGTTATATTATCAACTATTTATTAATTTTCGTGAATTTCGGCGACTACGACACGGTAATAAGGCAACTCAGTGGAACTAGACATGACCCAGCGATGTTTATCCCAGGGTTTTCGTAATCGACCGCAGAACCCCGGAGTCAGATCACCTATAATTACAAGGGCTGCACCCCTATCACATTGCCGAACCCTTTCCCGATTCATTATTACCTTCGAACTACCGGCGTCGTTAGTCGATCTATGAATGTCCAATCAGTTGAAATCGAAAAATATAGAACTATTTTAATTTTATTATTTCAAGGACGCCTTAGTCACCTAGAAGTACAAAATATGTTACCAATCACTCTGATGGGGCTGTCTTTCCAAAGCGATTATTTCTTCTCATAATAAAAATTCCTTTTTTCGGTGTGTCGTGTAGCAAAGACTTGTATTGAACTGTATGTCTTTCAAATATTTTCTTAACCTTTTTTTCTTCTATTTTTAAATCTGAGATCGCAGTCCAGTTCAATACTAGGTTCACCCATGCTTTATGACAATAAACTAAAGAGTTTGTTTAACTCGAAAGATAATTTTACGATACAATCTGTTATGGTGCATAAAATACACAGAATACATGAAAAACGTTCGAGCTGTTTCGAAGGATTACAAACATCGTGACACGAGATTTTTATATTTATTATAATATAAGAAATTAATTTATTTTTCTCTTCCAATTATTCATTTTACATTATTTTGGTTTGACAATGTAAATAACTATTCTATGCTCAACGCATTACAATTGTTAAATCTATCATCGCAATATAACCCTTCGGTCTTATATAATACAATATACGTTACTGCATATTAATAATATAAAAACCTACAGGATCCGAACTATTGTTTTAAACCCCACTCTCCCCATGACGCCACAACCGTTCGCGCCAAACGACAATGGCGCCGAAATTCTTTTGTTCCATTTTTGAATTTTATAATTAGAACCATTTAAACAATGCCCCGGACACTCGATAGAGTGCATAACAACGCAAATTTTGTAACCAACCATTCTAGAATAATTTCTGTTTGATATCAAGAATGGTAATGGCAGGTTATTTTGTATTAAATTTATTCGTGTTCATCAGCTGCAAACGTTTGGGTCTGTATACCGATGAAATGATAATGTGGCAATTAATTACTTTTATAACATGTTATACGATACATTTAGTATTTAGAATATAATGTAGATATAAATTTCTCGAACGTGTTTGAATATTATTTAATTTGGTTTTAAAACCAAAACTTCATTAATGATTTTGACAATTTCATCTATCGAGTAAAACAGACGTGAATAATCGTTTGTAAAGTAACTATGTATTTTATGTGAATCTTAACCATTCTATGCTTAATTTCTATCTTTAAACACAAACAATAAAAATAATTAAAAATGGTCTTATCGCTTAGAGGTTTAGTGACATACACACGAACAAAATAATTATAATATATACATATATATTACGATAAATTGACAAGGATCACAAACACATGTACAATCAATTGTCTATTGTAAACTTTAATAAAAAGGTTAAGCTGAAAAAAAGATTATTCTATCATAGTATCATACCTAGATTAAATGTCTTAAATGTCATAAAATTGTACCTCAAAAAATGAATACAAAATTATTAAAATGTAAATTTATTAAATAGTAACAGCAAAGCCATGTTATATAAAAATTTGAAAAGCCTATTTTGGCGCCAAATCATCACATTTTAATTTAAAAAGAATGGATAATTGTATTGACAATTTTCTAGTAAATTACAAACAAGGTAGTGTTGAGAGACATTCAGATAGCTCGGACTTTGATGAGACCCAAATATCTCCACGCCTTTCAGCTAAACGTGGTAAGCATAGTCTTTTCAACAAACAACTTGGATCATTTAGCAAGGCAAGAAAAGTCAGCCAAATTACATGTAGACTATCAGAGAAAGAAAAGATGCATCCAACGGAATATGACAATATACCCGTACACGATCATGACTCCAAAAATTCCAAATGCAAAAAGATTCACAAAAAAGAATCGAATATATCTCGTTGCAGAGGAGATGATTTATTGCATCCAGAAACACTGCATCCTAAAAACACAGAACCTAAGCCAGTCCCTTGTTTTTCAAGCATTTTAAAACGGTCTAATAATTGTACAAAGCAAATCTCGAGTAACAAGGATATCACACAGAACAATTTAAATAACGGTAAAACATTTTGTCCAGATTGCGAGCGTAGACGAATAAAAAAGCTCAATAGATACCGACAAAGCTATGTAGTACAACCAGTTTATGCCGTTGACAACATACAAGGGTCCCCCTCATGTGGACATGCAAACGATCGAGCGCCGTTATCACAACATGAGACTATGAGAGTAAAAGACTCCATCACAAGCTATGAACTTACTTCATCTGAATCAGAAATCGGCAACAAAAATCAGCGTAAACATGTCAGTCACCGGCGAAACTTTATAGATAGATTTGAAAAGGAGATGAGGAAAGAATACATTAAATATGAGAAGGAATTGATAAGAAACCGCGTACAGCAGTATCCTTCGAAAAGAGATAATAATTCACCTTATCATATATTTTCTTCTCCATATTGTCAAATAAAGAACGTTTGTGCAATTCGGGGAAGTGACGAAAGTAACATTCCATCGACTTCCTCTGGATTTTGGGAATATCTTTTTGAAAAAATACGTGGTAAACGACAATCAGACAGGTACGATGCATCAAAGCCTTGTTACTGCCCGGAAGAAGGAAGAAATCCGCCTCCTTCTTCGCTACCGCAACAAACTGGGTGCTATTCACCTGAGAATTATGAACACTATGAAGGGAAACTGGAGGAAAATACTTTTAATACACAAAAAGATTACATTCCCGAATGTAAAAGTTGTATGCAACAGACAGATAACATAAATAAGGAATGTCCTGCGAAAAACGGTAGTCCACAAGGTGGGAAAAATGCTACACAGAATGTTAAATGTAAGTGCTATTCAAACAAAAAGCGTAAACAAACAGATAATTCAAAGAATTTTCAAAAGTCATTGGCTCAAGCAGAGGACGTGAACAAGCCGTGTCAGGAACCGCATGACGATATCACCAAGACGATAGAAGAGAAATACAATGGAGAAATATTATGTATTCACAATCCGCCTTGCATTTTAATCAACGGTTGTCTTAATTTACCGGCGACAGAACATCCGCCAGTTCAAGGGAACTTTTGGCCCGTAACGCAAGATAAGAAGTCGAGCTTTTATCACATTTGTCGGAAGATGAAACGGCCCAAAAACAACTGTGAACAGGCCAGCCAGTATCACCCGCCGAGCATCGAAGTGCAGCGGGCGATGCAGATAAAAACGGAGAAACTCGTTCAGAGCATATGTAATCATGATCCGCCATGCGAAGTCGTGTACGGCTGTTACAAACCTAAATATGATCCGAAATTGGACAACTCATGTGTACACGTGCCGATGTGTCAGCAACTTCCTCAGTGTTTGATAGAAAAACGCTTAGAGGGGACACCGACACAGGACACTAAACAGGGAAAACTGTGCGGACACAAGCCTAAATGTACCGAAGTGCCGTTATGTTCCAGAAAGTTCGTAGTATTGACGGCCAAAGGCACAGTAGGGACCCAAGTGCGTCCGAAAACTAAATTGGTGTGTCGTCATGAGCCTCTGTGCATCATGATCCCGAAGTGTCTAGCTCGGATCATGGCAGATAGTTACGTCCCCTACGAGGCGATACCGGATTGCGTGCATCAACCTTGCTGCGAAATGATCCCCGCCTGCTGCAGGAAGACTGCCAAGGAAATGGTCTCTGTTTCGTCACAATATCCTAATGCCCCGTGTCGAATAGTCTAGGTGAAGTATGTATTAAGTTTAAAGTCCACTAAGTGGGAGAGTTAGTATTGACAGTAAATTATATCGGAACTCTTGACCCCAGTTCGCTACATAAAATTTATCGTCTACCGAGCGATAAAGCCTTATATTGATTTTAAATTTTATAATTATTCAAATATTCCGCACAATTTTATTCATCTTCACTGGATTCTTAGATAACATCCACCTAAGAATGAACTTATGATACTGATTTTATCTTAGGCCCGATATTCCTTATTAACTTGACCAATTTAATTAAGTTAAGCGTTTCCTATATATTTAGTAAATCTTCTCCAGATGTAGAAAATTGATATTTAATTCATCCCAAAACAAATATTCACCGCTAACCATTAATCTTGCTTCAGAAATAGCACACGGGGAATCCATGATGTTAACTGGCCGTACAATCCATAGATCTCTATATTTAATCTTGAGCTGGGTCCCTATATATTTGGATGTAATTTATCGTATCGCGTCTAATTTAGAATGTCTCATATATTATTGAAAGAGGACAATTCTAATGAACACAAAAGGTATTCCATTACAAGGTTTCAAAACATTAATTTTAGAACTTCGAGTCCATTCCAACTTATTTAGCTATAACAATAGATTAGTTTCAATAACTTCTAAAATTAATAGGTATTCATTGTTAGTGGTCTTCGTATATGGTATTTAATTGAGTTGGACGTATTTCATTCATCGTTTGAAAATATTGATTTCAAGAACTTTGACACTATTCAAAATTATTAGCCGTTATACGAGATGAAATTAAGTTAGATATTGAAGAAAATATTGGAATTATCTTCAAAGTTGCTGTGGTGAATAAACAGTTTCATACATATTTTTTATTGGTTTGAACGGTTCGTGTGAACGATGTCCATTAATTTTTGCTTTTTTTCTTTTCAAACAACAATGTAAAACGTGAATATTTGAATACAATCACGAAGAAAAAAATAGCAGCGTTGTTGCAATGCTTTGTTCTAGCTTTCAATAAAATAGTGTAATGAATTATATGAAAAAACATCGTTTTACTGCTATTTTGCGTGTTCACTATTCTATTTACAGCTGAAACGGGTATGCATAATTTTCTACTCTGTTTCTCTGTTCTCATTACGCATTCCTTATGTACTCGTATCAATGAGTGAATAAAATAGTTGCATGCGGTTTTTATTGTGGGAAAACCGTTACAGCTCGCCATTTTGTTTAAAAAGTTTTTACGTACTAGCCAGTGTAATGGCGCCCCGTAGATTGGCGCGATAAAATGATGGTGCAAAGATTTGAGGATATGGTTGAAGGGGTCTATGAAACAATTTATAAATATGGAGAAAATGGGCAACAAAGTTATTTTAAGTTTAGTTTTTCTCGGTGCATATAGGTTTAATAATCTCAATGCAATATAAAGTAATGTAAAATCATAAACTAAAAATCAAAAATGTAACATAACCCCTCCATCGATTTATGTTCATTTGAAAAATATGTCCATCTCCGTTCTTTACGTTTATCGCTGTAAGAGAGAAAGGGCTAAAAGATTTGTTTCCACGAATACTAACATCAAAGAGTCCGAAGTTCGTATATTCGTACGTTCATTTGAATTTTAATCTTCACTATCATAACGGGTATAACCATTTAATTTTCGGAATATCTCCTAAACTCGGGTTTTTTTTATTTACGATTACATTTTGTTATAATATAATAATAAAATAGAAATATAAATGATTTTATACTTTTATCATTGCGGATACTTAATGTTTTAAGTGTCACGGGTACTCACGATCTTTATTTCATATGGTTAGTTTATGTCAAATATAAACAAGTGTCAATTTAAGTGCGTGAGATGTCGTTAGTGTCGTGTGTCATATGTCAAATCGTAAATCTGACATTAGCTGTCATTAGTGTATTTCAAACGTCATCTGTCAATAGTTTCTCCCGCCACTGCAGTTTCACCGTGACCATGATCTATATAACTGATTCCAAATATCGGTATAAAATACCAGCTACAATTAAAATGTAAATTAATGTAATGTAAATGTAAATTAATTAAAATGTAAAAGTATAAAACAAATGAAGCATTGCCACAACGATTGCTAGTAAACTAGGGAACTCGCAGGTAAAAGTAAGTTTGTTTTTAGCTGTTTTAAATGTAAAAGAGTTAGAGAAGAATAATATGAGCAGATTAATCAGACGTCACCAAACGTTGCACGGTTTTATCAACGGAGACATAAATAGCTTTCTATCAATATTTTACTTCTTTGCGTCGGAAACTTAATGATGGCAATCAATCCACTGCAGCGAGAGACGAATTTATTTTAAAATTTTGTTTAGAAAAAACTAGACACTTATAATTCGTATTTGACATTATGTTTATCTCAAATGAGTCGGTGTAAGTGGACTGTGTAACATATACATATATCTTTATAAATATATAATTTTTCTGTTCGTGTGTATGTCACTGAACTGTACCTAAATGGTTGGACCGATTTTCATGATTTTTTTTACTGTGTTTAAATGGATTTGAGTATGGTTTAGGTTCACAGTTCGATTTAATAGCAATGAAATGTTTTATATGCTGCAGGGTAACGTCTGCAATATAATAATACACATATATTTCTAATAAAATAATATTGCGACTATAAATACAGACATAAGCTATCCTATCTTTAAAGTTGGTTTCAACTGCACACGGTGTGCAAAATTTTATTAAAATCGGTTAAGTAGCTTAGGTGTCCATCGCGGACAAACACCGTGACACGTAATATATGTATATATATATTAATATGTATGATGTTATTGAGGTTATTGTTTGTAGTTGTTTTTGACTTTCGTTAAGTGAGCTGTAAGTTCCTAAGACGAAATAAATAATTTGACTTTGATTTTGACTTTGACGTGGTTAAGTATGAAATCCAATGTAGATTTTATCTGCCCACAGGATAAGCTGCTATCAATGGAGGACGGGATCTCCCTGAAGCTGCCTCGTGCACCCGTATCCCACAGGAACCGGTTTATGCGTGCCATCAGACGAACCCAAAACTGATATAAACTAAATTTTTGACGTAAGATAATAACATTTGGAACTAATTTAGAACGGATATGATATAACATGTTTTAAACTCTCGTAATATAGATTTAAATATTAATGAAAATGATAAGTAATTACGTATTTACTGTTAGTAATTAATGATGTCTTAAATTGAGTCCATAAAATCTGCATATAAATTTTTAATCTGTTTTAATGATAATGTTTGAAATATTCTTTGTATTTCGTTATGTCTTTAGCTATGTAGTAAACATAATTAAAAACTCAAGTAATTCGTACAATTTTCAAGTTTGATTTTTTGTATCAAATTTACTATTTTCATGTTTTTCTGGGTAACAAAATGCGTCTTGTAGAAATTTGTCATTGCATTCTTATGGCTGTATACTGGTATATATTAAATAATAGATAATTTTGGGTTGAATAGTAAGTTTTATTGTTATTTTAATATGCAAAGATGGGATGATATTGCAATAAATATATCTTTGACAATAATGTTCTGTGTTTATTTTCATATATCTATTAATTAACACATGGTATTACAATGATACGGGATATTCATACAGGAAAATTATATATAATTAAGCAAACACAAATCATTGTTTGTAATTGTTGTTTGGTCAAAGAGATAATAAGAAATGTTATCATAAATTATATATATTTTTTAATTTCTATGTACAATAATAGTATAATCATTCCTACCATCATCGGCAACGCGTTGGTGATGCTTCTGATTTTATTTTATTTATTTATATTTTATTTTACACCATCTAGTGACATGAACGATTGTTCAAAATTTGACTAAAGGAATCATATTTTGCCAATTTACTAAATAGGTACCACAAAACCTCGATACCAAAATAGCATGAGAAAATGTCAAACTAGCATCTTTGAGTAAGGTGATTGCACCATTACAGGGGTCCCTTGCTTTAATTTACCGTTTAATTGGGTCGGAACACGACCACGTACTAAATCGTAAGTACCGACTACGCAAAGAATGTGTACCTTATAAACTTCCTCATCGTTTAAATCTGTAGTAAATCAGTAATTTAGTAAGAACATAAAAGTCTCAGTGAACAAATACTTGTGGCGTTCATCAAGATACGCGAAATTAACAGGTTTCCGTGATGAAAGGCAGTTTAAGGGCCGGCTCACAATATTTATCGTGACGGGTCGAGAGCTGAGCTTGACAAATTAATAATGTCAATGTGGAACAAACGTATTTTTGTAATAGCTAAAAATAACGTTGGAATTTCTCATGATTATGTACTTAACAGTAAGTAAAATAAATACAATGTTTTAGATTTAACCGTTGTTACTCGTGAGCATCGGGATTAAACTGTACAAATGTATTCGGATGATGTGTTGTGAAATACAAAACGTAGTACTTCCGATTTCAGCACGATGGTCACACACAAAGACGTACTATCTCACACACACACGGGATGGAAGGTAAGAGGAGAAGATACATTGAGTGACAACCAAATACCTTGTTGTAGTAACCCTGACAAAGCGAGGAATCCCATGTTATTTATTATTATTTTATAAAGAAAATATACAAGTCGTTTTAGTTACACCATTTATAATTAAAGAACGGCTGGACAAATTATAACGATTTCTGTAAAATAAGTGGTAAAATATGATATTCGTCAATAAAAATATAAAAAAAAATTAGGTTAAGTTAATTAAGTTTATCATTCACTTATTGTTAGGCGAAACGATATTAGATAGTAATATATAAATTGTCCATGCTACTCAGTATTAGAAGTTCTGGGTTTGAACTACGAGTAAGATCACGCGAAGAAATCCAAATTCCAAATCACTGAACCGGTGCTAAACACCCATTAAATTACTCTAAAGTCAGCCTCATAAATAAATAACTAAGCACCCAATCCTCTACCATTCACAACACAATGATTAGATTAGCAAACAAAGAAATCTTGTGTACGTAGAATACTTATTTTCTATTCGATTCAATGCAAATTCGGATTTTTCGACTAGGCGACATTTTCTCACGACGAAATTCGTAACGTCCATACTAAATTGGACATTTGTCCACAATGTTCACATACCGTCAGATGAAATTATCGGATCTGAAAGCCTTCACGACGTGCTACGGCGAGGTACGATAAAAAAATATCTATCAACAAAATTTTTTTTTTTCAAATCAAATGAAGATAATATTACAAGATAATCGCATTTATACGATATAATATGTATTAAGCTTTGTAAACAAGTTTACATTTTATTCATATAAGGATATCTCGTTAACTAGCGATAAAATTCTGACTATTATTTTTTATAACCAAAAAACTCCTTAACCTAAGAACAAAGACATTCTTAAGGAATTTAAATACATAAGTTATTCTTAAAATAATAACAAATAATATCATAGGCATGCAACTATGGAATGCTACAAAATCATGTTATTTTTTTTATGCTTGTCAATATTTTCTTAATCGATTGCTAAATTTTAAGCGTAAACTCACCGCTTATCGGTATCCATCTAACAAGAACCTTATATCAGAGCTCGAAGTGTTCCCTATAAACATTTCTAACTTATAGCCACCTTAGAAAAATTTCCTAATCTGTAACCCAACCGAGGAATTTTATCATTTCGACCGTCTAAAAGTAGAGAACCAGTTGTACCTGGAAAATAAAAAAATCTTTACGAATTCATCGCAAACAAAAAGCGATGTCAGTCCTCAACGATAAAGTTTAAATTCGGGTGAGGTTGCATCGTAAGTTACAACGTTTGGGAGTGGGAGGCGCGATGATCAAAAGCTAATGAGTTAAGTACGTTGACCCCGACCAGTTTTGGGTCCAATGTGGTTTTAGTATTCCGTTGGTTTGTCAATAAAACTATATTTGAATTAACATATACGACTTCACGGCTTCAGTGCTGTTGCTATGGAAAACAAGTAATAATTTAGTAAAAGCAATGTTTAAAAATGCTACTTTTATTGCATATTCTTTGAATACCACCTAAACTGATTTAAATTCTTCTAATTTTGAAACTAAACCTATATAAAATTCTTAAATATAATACAGATTTACATTCTTCAATGCTACACGCAAAACTACGTAATAACGCTAAACTCATTTGTCGCGGTTGTTATGCTAAACAGCAGTCGTCAAGCCATGTCAGAGGCCTTCGGAAAGCATAAATACTTCCGATACTTGGGTTGACCACTAACCTCTCCACCAATCCGCACTAGAGCAGCGTGGTGGAGTATGCTCATTGAGACCCGTGCTCAGTAGTGGGCCTTTAATAGGTTGAAGGTTTATTCTAGCTCCCAAGCTCGTCAGTATTTCCAACTTTATACCCAAAAATCGAATAATATTCAAAGAATCTACGATATTCCCCATTTAATTTCCATTTGTTAGAAAGATACTTCTAGCTTCGTAGACAATATCAATAAATCTAAACCCGCGAACGTCTCAATAAATATCTCCGGTGTAGCTTTCTAAAAACCACCGGAATCGAACCCGCTCACATCTGTATGCTAATAGCGTGTGTACACCTACGTGGAAGTATCGGATACAAATGTATGCAAACGAGTGACTAGCGACTCCTATAAATCTTTTAGTTGAGTGAGATATCACAAAAATACACGATTCGGTTATATTTCACCTGGGATCTCTATATACGTGCCGTACTAAAATATCACTGATCTAAGATAGATAAAATCAACAGGTATGTTAAATTTGTGTGTCAATTTTTATGTAAATAGCCGATGTTTAGCTACGTCATGGTAAATCACCGTCGCTTGTAGACCAGCAATGCAAAGCGTCATCAATCTGTTATTCGTCTATAAGAAAGAGGAGAAAAGCAGTACTGGCTGTCAAATCCTCACTCGAAACACGAGCTATTTGGCCGCTGACTGAAGGAAGAGGGTGGTACCTAGCCAGGGTTAAGATAATAATGCAAATCACTACATTGTATAAAACAAAGTCGCTTTCTTTGTCCCTATATCCCTATGTATGCTTAAATATTTAAAACTACACAACGGATTTTGATGCGATTTTTTTAATACATAGAGTGATGGAAGAGGAAGGTTTATATGTATAATGTATGTATAGTGTATTTAGTATCAGCATTGCACCCGTGCGAAGCTGCGACGGGTCGCTAGTAATCTATATATTAATACGTGAAGCAAAAACTTTGGACCCTTTTTCACGAAAATTGCGCGGACGGAGGAGTATGAAATTTGGCGCACTTATAGTTTATATGTAGGAGAAGTGTAGAACGCTAATATTTTTAATAATAACGCACATTAATTGTTTCCGATTATATTGTCAATGTAAAGAAACGCTTTGACGCATGTATTACGGACGAATTTCGACCGCAGACCGGGTTTATAGTAATAATAAGCAATTACTCAGTAAGTAACCTACTACCTCAGGGACTAGGACTAACAAGGAAAAGAACACCCAAATTGAGAACAGAAATTTAAATTCATAATTTATTAATTAAATAAATTCATAATTTAAATTTCTGTTTCCCCGGGAATCGAACCGAGGACCTCTTGTACGGGGATCGGGGCGCGGGTCTTTAATATATCATGTATCCACACTATCTATATTTATACTAATAATATTAAGCTGAAGAGTTTCATAGTTTGAACGCACTAATCTCAAGAACTACTGGTACGAATTGAAAAAATCTTTTTATGTTGCATAGTACAGTTACCGAGGAAGGCTATAGGCTATAAAATATGTCGCTACGAACAAAAAGAGCTAAGCATTGATGAGAAATGCTACAAAAACGGGGCAAATGTTCCAATGTGATAAATACAAAATTCGCCAGGTTTACTAGTACTAAATATATTTAATAAAAGATAGGATTGTTATAAAATCATTTATTGTACCATTAATATCGGTTTATTGATAAATATCGATTTATTGATAAACATTTAAACTCGGTGAAACGAAAATGCGACAGGACAGAGACCAACTTACAAATATATAGGACGACAGAATGGGATAGCATGCTTTATACATTACCTCATTTGAAGGACTTATAAAAAAACGATAAAAAAAGCCAGAAAAAGTACTAACATAGGTATCTTTTCTAAAGTGTCACTTCTACTGCCTGTGAATATACATAAACACATATATGTATTATGTTTTATTCTTCGTTAGAAAACTCAGAAATTCTGTGATTTACGTTCATTTCATTCAACTAAGGAAAGTTGCGATTTCAATCATAACAGTGATGTTTTTAAGAAATCCATACAAACCTTTGTCTCGCAACCCGAATAAAAATTTATATTATTCGGGGAAAAAGTCTCTTAAAATTAAATTTGTAATATCTTCGTCAAGTTACATCGAACTCAGAAATAATAATTGGTAAAAAAATGTTATTGATTCCTACTTTTTTTACATAACTAGTCAAAACGGGCAGTTGAATTTTTAATATACTGAAATAATATTTAATTTACAAAAAAAATGCCTTTTGAGTTTTATTATAGCAATAAATTATATCACAAATTGTTGAACATTTTACCCAAAATGTATTTATGATGATATAAATATTCATACGTTTGAAAATGGTACGATATAAATGATGAACATTAAAATATTTGAAATTTGGATACCAATAAAATCAGTCACAAGAGTTACTCATGAATAATTATAATAAATATATCATTTTAAAGTTGGATTATATAGATATCTAGCAGACTCGGCCACGCGTTGCTGTGACTAAGTTTTACATACTCAATTTAGCAGACTAATTACCTTACACCGCCATCTGTTAGAA
>DWJN01003162.1:0-14031 GCA_018248895.1 Carystus phorcus | reverse complement strand
ACTCTAAGCCCGAAGTTAAATACTTAACATTTAATGCACGGAAAAGGGTAACGTATCGAAACCTTCATGCTTGAGAAACTTCAAATAATCTTAATGAGCATTAAAAGGATATAATTAAGAGGTTATGTTAGACGTGTTTTTCTTTGAAGTATTTAACTTTAAATCCTAACAAATGCAAAGTAAGAAGACATGATTTGTTTAATTTCTTTCACGTAGTTTAATGATTTGAACCTATTAATGTTAAGAATTTCCGTGATATACCGATGATATACTGGTAAGATATAACCTTTCGATTATTAAACGGAACATATGTATCAACACAAATATACAATTTGATTCTAGATGTAGGAAAATAGGAAAAATCTAGGCAGGTATGTAACAAATTTTAAATATCAGCAACCAAAACCAGGTAAACAAAGCCATTGAACTAAAGAACATGTAGTGCCCCTTAGACCCAAATTTGCTTTAAACCCAAAATGGCCCACTATAGAGCATGGGCCTCACTTCATTAATGAGGAGGCCTAGAGCTTAATCCACCGCGTTCCAATGCGGGGAAAAAGTTATTGACCAACTGGAGTGATAGTAGTTTTTATACCACCAAAATTCCATGGCTTGACGACTACTATGAGTTAACAACCGGGACGGTAACGTGCCCTCTGAAGCACAGAATACTCCAATGTAATAGCATAAATAAGATGACGTTGCAATAGACTAGTATGTAAATAAAACTTGATTCTAATCTCAAATCGTAGTCCTAACAAGAACCGTATCTGTTCGTTTGGGGACACAAAGTTGTTTGTAAATAAGCCCGGCGTGCAGTATGGAGACATTAGTGTTTACGATGTAAGCTGCGGTGTTCGCGGGAAGGCGCGGCACGAGTGACCTGTCCACATGTATTGCAGAACGAATTATAAGGGCACAGCCATAAGAATAACATTTAGAATTGGTTGAACAGGATTTGGTTCCTTAATGTCGCTTGTCTTAAACTTTACGTAGATAAACAAGTAAATTAATCTTATTGATTAAAAGTTTATAATATTGAAACTTATACGACTATTTAAATCTCATGCCAAGCTGTATCCGACACGTACCTATTATCTATTAATTAATCTTTTGAACCTTACAAATTATTATTTACCACGCATATTTTTAAATCAAGTTTAAAGAGCAGTCAGCATATATAAAAACAATCGTCATGATTCTGATCGATATAATTTTGATACCAAAACCTTTTCAGAGAATTCTGAATTAAGTCTATCTCCTACCATTTCAGAGTCCATAAAGGAAAAACAAACATAGGTTGATTTATATATTTTACTATGTCAGACTACAATCGTAACAATAACTTTTAAAAACAACGACCGTGTGAGAACTAAAATCATAATTTCAAATTAAAATCATTTATTCATGTAGGTATTATTTCAATACACTTATACGTCATTTTTTGACTCCACCACCGTTTCGGAAAGGTGTTTTTACATGGAAGAAACGACGAAAGAAAGTAAAAGCAGAAGAAACGGCGAACGAAAGTAATACAAATATAATCAAAATATTTGAGAACGGCTATATTGAATTTGTGTGAGCAATTCTTAAGAATAAATTCGCTACCCGCCCTTAGACAAAGCGCCACATAGAGCTTGCGCAACTCGAATGAGGCTTGTCTAACGCACTCAATTATAGCGTGTAACATGTAACAGGGTTGCCGTGGCCAGCTGGTGTTGAATCACAGTATCTTTGATTCGTTTTATTTCTAAACTTTATTTACCAGCGCAGTATAAAATTTATACGTCCCTGAAATCTTAAACAAGAAGTTCGTAAGCAATAAGCAATTGTATTTGAATGCTTTAGAACGTTGTAAGTTACTAGTTGTAAATTACAATTGTTTACTTTATTTTATAAGGTATGGTTTATTGAGATTTATGTTCATAGTATTACCATTTTTTCGTCGTTTCTGATATGCTCAGTTTACATACGATAAACTAGTGATTATTTTCAATAAATCGATTAAAAACAATAGAAGCTCCTCTATTTAGTTCTAATCAAACAGGACGCTGGTTTATATATTAACTGTCATAATTATTGTCTTATGAAGAACAACCTTATTTCTAGGGACATTCACCAATATTAAATAGAAAATGATTTATACATGACTGACAAAATAAGGAGTTGGTTGTGACCTAACATACCTTATGCGGGGTTACAGTACGTGTTTCGAATGATATTCTTTTTTATATATTTTAAATGATATGGAAGTAGGGCATGCAGTTCACCTGATGTTAAGTAAGTATTACTATCTTTGACAAATACGTTTTTTATTTTCAGTCTTCATACATCAGAATGTAAAATATTTCCTAAGAACTACGCGCACTAATTGATACAGTGTAGGTTTTTATTGACCGTATTGTTTTCATTGGTTAACCTGCTTTACGTATTGCTTGTTAAAAAGAACTGTTACAAAATATTTAACTTATCTTAAGTATAATATATGAAGTCAAAGTTAAATTATTTATTTCGTCTTAGGAACTTACAGCTCACTTAACGAAAACGTACGAAAGTCTACAAAAACATGTTAAATATTTTATTTATTTACATTTGCATCTTAACGCAATATAAAGTATTCAACCCTATTTACTTTGCGTTTGCAAAACACACCAGGAAATGTTAGAAAGTAAACGATATAAGTAAATATGTCATTATTTAAGGTTAATTTTACGATACGTTGATGTAAGCGGTATATAATTAGTTTATTACAGTCTGTGCTGCATGCAATGCTTATTCGTTTTTGATATTACATGATAGGTAGCAGAATAATAGATGACTAGATTATAAAGGGGTGTCGTCTCTTATGAACGAACGTAACCTTAGAAGTCATACAACGCTGGCTATAAACGACTACTCTTTGCACACATCTCTGTAAAATTGAATGTCAAAGGCCTTGTTTAGAAGTCTACACAACTGTCTTATTAAAAATAGATTTATCTATGATTGCAACGAATGCAACCTTTAATCGGTGTTCTTACCAAAAATTTAAACAAACGGAAAATCAAAAAAAAGTAAAAAAAAACATTGCTATAGGAATTATTGTACTCTTCAATAAATTACATTTATTTTATAATGTACATATATGTATATTAAAACTGGGTTTATTAGATGGATTCATCAAAAACAACTTGCAAATATAATACATATTCTAAGATATTATTATCCAATCGTCAAAACTTAATAAACAGATGACAGTTGTAATCTTGGGTTGGCATCGTAAACGTGAGTTAAAACACGGCAGCAATTGTTTGAAATATTTTCAAAATAGGTCATTCTGGTTTCGTTATAAACTGAATTCTGTCTGGCACTTCCTTAAGAAAGTTTCACATGATAGTAATATTCAGCTATTTTGTAGGTATAACTCACAAATTAGGGCCTACATAAAGATGTCCGGATTTTAGCAGGACCCCTGTCTTTTAGTTCAATTCAGCCACTCATTCTTATTTGTACGTTGCTGAATAATAGATAAGACATTGGCATTCGGTTTATTTTTGTGCCACCAAACTAATAAAATCATAATCAAATATAACACAAACATAACCTTGAAATTGGGATATTTTAATCATTAAATTTTTATAACTTAGATAACAGCCCCATAACAAAACAAGAATATTTTCCAAATTATAAATTTAAATTAATTGAATAAGTCTGTTTTATTCATAAATACAAAAGCATCAATAATTTTTCTCCGATCTTCGCAAACTACATATAAATGTGATTAACTGATTTCAGATTAGAATTATGCATTATTTACATACATTTGTTAACGTTGCATTATTAGCAGCATATATTATTAACTCTCTGACAGCCTTTAATTAAAGTTATCGCTGTCATAAAGCAATAAAATCTATATTAAAGAGTAAACTGCCTGAGCGAAAAAAACAGTGCAACGATTAGTGTCTAACATTCGCAAATCTCATCATAGCTCTACATTTTCCCCGCGTGACTCGCACGGGGGTACAAACCAGATCAGTATAAAAGTTCGCGCGCCCACTTAGACAGTATCACTTGCCGTAGTGGACGTAGTATAACAAAATGGCAGCTAAGGTACGGATTATTCGTTATCGTGGTAAATAACAAGCGTACAAAAAAATTGTATCAACAGAAACATATTAAGTAGAGCGGCATAATGAGAGTTACCTTACCAGTACCTATTAATGTACATATATTGCAAATGCCTAAGATTGATACAAACCTACATAAGAGGCTAGGTTTTATATATGTAAAATAAATATATCATATTATTATAATTCTAAATAAATTGATTTTTAAATCTAAACATCTTGATTAAAAACGTCCTTTTATTAATTATTTATTTATGTTTAAACATCTTCTACGTGGAAATGGAAACTTAAATTCCCCTAAATTTAAACGAAGATGTTTATTTTATTTGACATAATATTTTTTTCACAGTTAATCGTATTCCTGTGCGCCGTTGCGGCAGTTCGTGCCGGCGGATTATACGGCGGATCTTACGGCGCATCCTACGGCGCTTCCTACGCTGCTCCCGTAGCAGCATACGCCGCAGCTCCCGTGGCTACCTACGCAGCCGCCGCTCCCGTTTACAAGAGCTACGCAGCTCCCGCTGTAGCGTACTCCGCCCCCGCAGTGTCCTACGCCGCACCAGTATCATACGCCGCCCCCGTTGTGAAAGCGGTAGCTCCTGCCGTTTCCTACGCCGCTCCCGTGTCATACGCCGCGCCCATTGTGAAAGCAGTTGCACCCGCTGTTTCGTCCGTGACCTCATACTCCACTCACACTTCTCACGCCGCGCCGGTGTACGCTAAGGCGGCTTACGCTGCTCCCATCGCGACATACGCCGCTCCCAGCTACGCTCACGCTGCGCCCGTGTCGTACGCCGCACCCGTGTCATACGCCGCAGCTCCCGTCGCCACATACGCTGCGCACGCCGCGCCCGTATCATACGCCGCCGCTCCTGTCGCTGCGTACGCCGCCCACGCTGCACCAGTCGCTACCTACGCCGCTGCTCCTGTTATCAAGTCCCTAGCGTATTCCGCACCAGCCGTTGCATACGGTGGTCACGGATGGTGATTGCCCAATTGACTGCATTAGTTGTACAAAACATGTATATATTTATTTTCTTACAACGCGAATAAATTTTTAAATCCCAATATTCCATTTTTTACTTAAATAATTTATTATGCCCGCAAATTTTATGATTTTTTTAGTACTATTTATTTGTTTTATAAAATGATTGACCCATTTAATATCATGTATTATAGTTGACAAACACATCAAAAAGTCTGTTAGATCTCGTATTACAGTAATAGCAATACCTAAGAAGGGTCAGGTTCTTAAAATAACTTTAAAGTTAATTGCCTAGCACCCAAGATCCTCGTAACTTTATTAGATGCTATTACTGTGAATTTCTTTTCCACCAAAGTGAACATTAATTGACGTAATTAAATTCCCAGTGAGATTGTAAGACTCCTTTCTTCAACAATAAAAAACTTTTTTATTTCTCGCGCCCTATGATTCCTGCAAATTGTACCAAGTGAATTAGTATCTATTTCTAGTCTCTTTTAGATATATTATTTAAAAAATGAACACTAACATCCATAAAAAGTATGTAGGAATTTGTTTTAGAAAAATAAACAAATTCTTTACACATACAAACTTCTAAATTACCCGAATATAAATCAATAAAATAGCAGAATAGCACCAGCAAAAGTTATTCTTAGTCTGGGGGAAGTCTATACCAACTATTTTGCGATTGTATTTTCATGTTTGCTGCAATTAAATCCATATCCAATAATTGTTCAGTGTTTTGCAAAAATTTTATAAATAAATAGTCACTAACATACTGATACACCCACTCTTAAATTCCCTGTAACGCAAATGGCGTGAACAATACAATAGTGATACCCACGAGAATGAACATTAAATTGTCACATAAATACCTGGAATCAAACATTCCGCATGCGAATCACCACCAACTAGGCTAAAATAAATTATAGTTAAAAAAGCTAAAAAAATAGGCTTTTAGAGTTAGTCAAACTAAAAAGTAAAAAAATAATTCTTGACATAAGAATAAAATTACTGACGAGAAAATTAATGTCACGGTTCTTAAAAAATAAGGTACTCGATATCAACCGTTATAACTTTAACTAGTTTCATTCTGAAATGCAGAGTGTAGTTTAAAAATGTCATACAAAGCTCCTCCCGCTTTTAATACTGTGACATTAATTTACTTGCAGTAATTTATTGTTATGTTAAGAATTAAATTTTACTTAATTTCATTAATTCTTAAAGTGTATTTTTTAGGTTTTTTTTTAACTATAATTCATATTTTGCTTTACAATTCGATTTGCTATAAAACAATCTTCATTAATATGTACAGATGTGTAGACCGCGCACTAACTCTACTTCTCTTACTCACACAAAGTATCCCGAAAGAAATTTATGAATCCTGGCGAACCCTATCAGTATAATTGGATATTTTGATCGAATTATTGCTTTGTCATCTTTCACAACTGTACAAAATTTATATAAATCTGATCGCACAGAGTAGGACAAAATCGAGCCCAATAGAGTTATGTCACTCAACATTTTTGACTACCCTTTTTAGCTTATCGAGACTATATCGAAAGCAACATTTCACGCCAACTCTTCGGCTTTTCTCGGAAACTTTTCACGGCAGAGTTCCAAAGGAAAGAAGTGACCAGGCAAGAAAAAATACATATCAGCATGCTTATCTAGTCAAGTTTCAAAATAATGGTACGAAATTCAGTGAATTAAAAAAATAAACTCAGTGTATACAAGCAACTGAAACTGGCATACAGGAAGCGCCCATTACGCAGTAAACATCGAATTATATTTCAACAGACATTTAAATAGCTAAACAAAAGGAGTACAAAGAATTTCACAAGCACTTTGGATCATTACCAAAGTATAGTACCTAATTACGTACTAATCTTCGATAAACATCACAATAACTTGATAGTATCACAGTTACTATAAAGCAACCGTGTCGTAACACTATGAGTAATGATGAATGACTATTCACGTAGAGCAAATTAGAATTGCGGCTATTTACCTTGATTAGGAACTGTCCCAAAAGGGTAAAACCCAATTACAGGACTGCAATCTGCATAGTTGTTTTAGCAATTTTAGATTCTAGCCACATTTGTAGGGCAAAATGGGCTTTAACTCAAAGCGAAACATGGACTTACACTTAAACTAGCCTTCAGGAAACTTTAAAAACTCCAATGAACCCACAGGTCACTGAATACATAAGCTAATTTCTAATGATTTTAGTGAGTATTCAAGTTCTCACGTTATCCTCAAATAGTAGACTATAGCCATAAGTGGCCTAAAGCCTAGTATTCGATCGCTCGTGACCCCGAGATTATATAGAGTTTAGATATAAGATTATTTATAGTTCTTTGCTATTTGATTTAGAAGGGTCTAGTAGCAGTACAAGTCTTTTATCTTTAATTTTAATTTTTATTTTTTATATTTCTTAAACCGGAGTTAACCAGGGCGAACTTAATGCTTAATGGCATTATTATTCAGTCTTAATAATGCAAGATACATATATACTATACACAATGAAGAAAATTATTAGATATGACTAAAAAGGCATTGCTAAAATTCCTATTCTAATTACTCAAGGCCTACTTAAAGCATTTCTTAAAGTATTTATGTTCGTAACTAATAGTATCCGGAATTTATTACGGAAATTCGTTGTAATTAAATTAGTTTATAGTCTACTTTAGAACTTTGGCCTCTAAACATTCACAGTAGTACGTCGCTCTGCCACAATATTCTTTTTGGATTGATGTGATGAAAACTTGTCGTCGGATATATTTTAATCGTAACAGGAAAGTAATATCCTACGAATAAAAATAATTTTCGGTACGTAACTGAGAAAATTAGAGACCTGTCAGCGGTCGAAATTCGTCCGTAATACATGTGTCAAAGCGTTTCTTCACATTAACAACATAAACGTAAACAATTAACGTGCCATATCTTTATTATGCTTGTATGTGTGTCAAATGAATGGTAGTGTGTGTAATGTTTATATTTATTAATTTCATATGCCTTTACTGCATATTATAAAAAAATATTAGCGTTCTGCACTTCTCCTACATATATGTAAACTATAAGTGGGCCAAATTTCATACTCCTCCGTCCGCGCAATTTTCGTAAAAAGAGGTCCAAAGTTTTTGCTTCACGTATTAATATATAGATGTATGTTTGACTATTAATACAACAGTGATTGTGGACTAAAGCTACTAAATGGTGGAGTATTTTTAATGGTCGTTCAAACGAACGGCTTTTTATTATTGATAAATCATGGGCGTCGCCCATTGTAGTTCAGGAGCCAGGAGTGTCGCGAACGCTCTCTTGCCATATAAGTGCTCTCATTTCCATAATAACTCCATGTGAGAATATCGAAGCAAAAAAGTGTTACACTTTACTTATATGGCGTGTGATCTGAAAACTGAATTGTAGACCGGGTGTATTTCGTAGAACCAGGTTTTAACTGGGATGCACGGTATAGGAAACAAGTTGTCTGGCTCATTCCGATCCTCTTTGATTACAAAACCGTCCGATAAGTTGGAAGAACAATAAAAATAAACTGCTGAGCTTAATACGCGTATAAATTGAACGTCACTTAATCTTTTGGCTTCGGCGAGGATTAAGTTTAATTGAGATTAAAATAAAGTTGAATGGTTACCGAAGCAAGATTCTTGCAATGAATCCTGCGAGACGACGAACATTTGATTCTTAATTGAGATTCGTAAGTAATTAAATGGTTAATTTCCATTCGCGTGTTTAATTCTAACACCATTGGCTTATCGCTTTTATTTATGTGTTAAGTAAGATCCATTTGAATCATAGCCTAACGAACTCTTACAGTTTGCCAACACGTGGGAAGAACTGTATCTATTGTAATTACATTATAATTTGATATTACTTTTTTCTTCACATGCATCTTAATTAAAGGCTATACTATATACGAGTAATGCGGTAATCTAATTCGTTCTTCCTTACTAAGTTCCAATATTACTAATTTATTTAAGCGCATGAAGGCTTTACAGAGGCCACTTCGTCACTTACCATCAAGTGGAATTGTAATCAAATATTTACCTATATTATGGTAAAAAAATTTGATCGTAGAGACGTAGACACTGAGTGAGTCCCTACGTTTTCAAACATTTCAAAATATTTTGTAACTTATTTCTTTTCTGTAAAATTATTTATATCGGTAAATAGTCGATAAACTAGCAGTCAGGAGTACCTGTTGGAAATAGGGTTCACTACTATCGGGGAAGATTGTCTTGGGCTTCAGCATAAATGAGGCGTTTTATATCCTGCAGTAAGTATAGCCTTGTTGTATTGTCGGGATAGCATCGGAATTTCTTTTAATGTCAACGACATTGGGCTACTGTAATTTCGTATACTGTTGGTATTACCGTTTATGAGTATAAATTGCGTTATACTGTGGCAGGGAGACAGGCTATCATAGGTGTGGCGTCGAATAATAATGTTATATTAGGAGATGGCACCGGAGAAAGTCTCACATCGCACCAACTCGATACGAATATATATTTTATTTATGGATTCGTTAAATATTAACATTTATCGTTCGTTGTCTTCGTGACTTGTAGGCGAATACAGGTTCTGTATAATGTACCAGTTAAGGTTGAAAATATTTTCGTTTTAAAATAATGTTTGTTGTTATTTGCTAGTTTCTTTGTTCGCTTAGCCCACGAAGCCCACTTTATGTTAAGTAACAATATTAACGAAAGAATAACAATCTGACATTCAATTATTTTACATAAAAAGATAAATAGACTTAATTATATGTTTAACCCAAAATGTCAATAACGTTTATTTAACACTAGCTGACCCCAGCAAACGTTGTTTTGCCATAGGTATTAATTATTTTCCTAGAACTATTTTGATAAACATAAAAATGGTTATAGAGAGTTAACCTTAAAAGCTAGACATAATAATATGGTGTCGCGGACTTTTATTTAGAACTTTTAAAGGGAAACAATATTGTCATATGTGATTTTTGAGTAACTTTCACCGTTTACTCAGCGCACGCAAGAAAAACTCAAAATTTTGCTGTTTTTGCAATCCTTTTTATTGCTGCTTCTCTCCTATTTATTTAAAGGTGATGCTATATAGCCCATAGCCTCCCGCCGTAAATGAACTATCTTATACTAAACTAATTTTTGAAATCAAATCAAACAAACAAACAAACTCTTCAGCTTTATATTATTAGTATAGATTTACAGACACCTAATTCAGTTTATGGTGAATATAGAAATTACTACGCTTAGAAGTTATACAATGACTCTTCCTTAAATATGATAATAGTTTCACTTTACGTTGGTCCAAGTTCAGTTAAAGTTTATGAAAATATGTAATAAGTTTGAAAGCCTCAGTCGAGTTTTACCTCTTTGAATTTTAGTCGCCGGAAAAGTTTAATACGCAATCGTATTTCTTGAGCTATTTATAAAACGGAGTAAAGTTTTCAAACAATTTCTTTTGTTTTTAATTTCCTGGTTGATCCGTATCACAAAAAGGTAATATGAAGTATTCTTTGAGGCGCAAATCTCTTGATTACTGTACAAAGGCTCAATCTTAACGCGATTTTATTAGCTTTCAATAAAATTTTCTCCAATTGTTGTACGACGTGCTTATAAATCCAATGACTTTGTCGATTGTAAAAGTTTGACCGAGTTAAGCAACTGCGGATGCGGTCGGTAGGTGGGTGGGTGACCTCACTAATGGATTTTAACGTTTCTGTGCTTCAAAGGGCACTTAGAACCGCTGACGTCGATAGTTGTCGTTAGATAGTAGTCGTTATGTAGGAATGGCGACCTAAAACTTTCGACACTTATGTTGGCCAATCAGTCCGCATTAGAGATCATGAAGAGATTCGTGCTCTTCCGTGGCTGGCTACGGGTTGATTCAATGTGTATGTTGGTTTGAATCGGTTTTTAACGCGTATTAAGATTAGATAAATCTTTGATAAACAGTGAAGTTAAGAAATAATTATAGCTTAAGAATATGATGTGTTATAGTAATAATATGTCAATGATATTTATAAGAAACAAACTAATGGCGTGTTATAAACATTTTGTCTTCTTTTACTACAATAAAATTTATACTATCAAAATATACTTTATCAAAAGCGAGCTCTAAAAACGATCGAATTTTGATAAATAATTGAGTGAAATATGGCCTTGGAACAAAATTATCTTAAATAAAATAAATATCAGTTTATTAATATCTTTTACAATGAGCCTTTTAATATGACGCATTTGACAAAAGCTTTTACATTGTTCAACCAAGGCGGTAAATCTACTACTCAGACTCTCAGAGCGATTGTTTTATATTCAAATCACTTAACGACACCTTGCCATTAATTTTATCTACAAGACTTGCTACGTAATTATTTCTAATCAATCTCCTAACCTAGTTCCACTTCCTCCAATCTCAATAATTTACCGCTTATGGGGATCATCCGGTACTTAGTAAATAGGATGCTATAAAAGGATCTCCCAAAGGCGATATTAAGAAGTTCGCCATTCATTCTGGCTAGTTTATTGCAGACGAGGCTGTTTGATGCCGATCCGATAGTAGGGAACTGCTTTGAAAACGTTTATTACTATTTGCTCTACGGAACGTCGGCTCATGTTTGATTTGATGTTTGACACAATGCTTACAGTTTAATGTCACCCGTTATTGGAATGAGTAATAATAGTTTAAATAACAGCTTTTTTGAGACGTGTTTTATTTAGTCATCTTTGAAATTTTGTAGGCCTCAAATCATATATTTAGTGTTACAGTAATCGGGAGTAGTTTCAAAGGTTTGAAGGTGGTCGATTGTCACCTAATTACAATATTAGTTATCAATGCAAGTTATACAAGTATTTTAAGTTGTTGATAAGGTTATAATCGCAATGTATAAATCATAATTAGCAGTTATTTATAACGGTTAAATATATTTTACTCTCTCTTTTTCATGATTATCAATGCAGCGACCTGTACCAGGCGAAAGTTGCTACGCATATAAAAAAATTAAAGAAAAGTCATCATTATATAAAAATACATTCGTTTTGATTCTGTCTATTGAAGTGTATTGTTGTGAATCTAGTCCGATGGATCAGCAAAAAGTAACAATATTTCCGACTGTAACTCATCAACCATGTGTCTGATCGATATAGTTTTGGCACCAAAACCTTTATCAGAAAATGTTGAACAGATTTGCTAAAGACAGCAATACTCCATCTTCTACCATTTCAATCTTATAGACACCGACATACAGACAAACATTCATTTTTATATATTAAATATTTTTCTTTCTAATACTCAACATCATAACGATCTCACGACAGATAAATTGTCAACTGTATAAAGTTACAGATGTATCGTTCATATGATAAACTTAGATACGAATATTAATTCCTACTAAGGAAGGCCTGAAGGAGAAAGAAGGGGAAAAATATGAAGTCAAGTAATGTGGTATCTTGATATGAAATCGTAAGCTTGTTTGCATATGCATCGCTCTGTGGCCGTAAACGATCGTCGGAGCTCAGCGTCAGTGGAAACATAAAGCGTATACGATGTAGCCACAGCACACACAGCTTTCAGTTCATTTCAGATTAGTTTTCTCATTATGCACAGTATATTAATAATGTTATATTATAGCATGTATGATATTTATTTAGGTTCGTTGGTATAAATAACGAGTCCACGTGTAAACAACGAGTCCATAAACTTTTTCGTTACTCTTATAAAAATTCAAAAATTCAAAAATTCAAAATTTTATATATTATCTATATGAACCAGCAAACGTTGTTTTGCCATATAAATGGTTAAGCAGGAGGAGTATGTTTTGGAAGACTTAAAGTATCACCAATCCCCCTCTGGAGCAGTGTGGTGGAGTATGTTCTAACCCTCCTCAATAATGAGGAGAAACCCGCACTACGTAGTACCCCATAAATGGGTTAAAGGCATTATTTGACTTAATTGAGAATGATTTCAATAATACAGCGTAATTAATTTTATCAATAGTAAAGTCAATTACAAAGCTTATTTGGTACTATGTAAATTGATTTGTTAAAGGCAACCTTATGAATTCTATTCGTACAGAATTGATATACATAATAATCTCAGTATTTCAAACTTTCATACAATGCCTTATATAGTTTTCCTGAAATTTTATTAGTATTTCGTTTTTCCTGTAGGTATATGCATGTTTATATAATCAATAGGCGAATGACCATACTGACTATTTTCTTTTGGCCGATAGCAAGTCGGTGGTGTCTTTGGGTTTATTAAGATCCATTAGGCGGGGTTGACCAACAGGTTATTCGTCTGTTCGTTCGTCACTTATAAAAAACTAGCCGACCCCAGCAAACGTTGTTTTGCCATATAAATTTTTATTTTAAAACAATTTTATGATAACCATAAAAATTGTTATAGTGGGTTGCGGACTTTTATTTAGAACTTTTAGAGGGGAACAGTATTGTAATACATGATTTTTGAGTAACTTTCACCTTTTATTCAGCGCACGCAACAAAAGCTCAACATTTTGACGATTTCGCAATATTCTTTATTGCTGCTCCTTATGCTTAACGTGATATTATATAGCCTATAGCCTTCCTCAATAAACTATCTTACACTAAAATAATTTTTCTAACTCCAGTGGTTCTTGAGATTAGCCCGCTCAAACAATCGAACAAACAAACAAACTCTTCAGCTTTATATATTAAGTATAGATATAGATATCTGTTGGCCTACTGAATTTCAAGTTCGTTATTCTGTGATAGAGTCACGGCAATCACGTCACTGTGTTCAGATATACAGGGTTATTTTTAATTAGCGCATCACCTCTTGCAGGCAGCTTCTCTTCATCAATCCTAACAACATTTGTTCTACGACTTTTTACAAATCTTGATAAATAACACAAAATAAAGAAAACAAAAAAACTTTTACTCC
>DWJN01003161.1:0-14035 GCA_018248895.1 Carystus phorcus | reverse complement strand
GTTGAATTTCATCACTTGTTAGTTGCCTTTTAGCCATAACTTGAACTTGGACTTATAACATAAACGAATGCGAGCGCGACAGCTTTATAATAGAAGTTTGTAACAACTAATTGATTTAAAATACGAATACAAATATAATTATTAACACTCAAAGAAAGCCCGATCCCTATTGAGTGTTAGTTAGTGTAAATAAGCACTCTAACTCGATACTCAAATTAAACAATAAATCATTGTGTCTGTTGGACACTTCTGGGTTGATGAAGTACTATTTTAGTTTTATTTAAACAAAAATTAAACTGTTTATGTTACATTTGTTTTAAATGAACGTGTCTGTTCTTAACATAGTAAGGAACAACTAGATGAAAGATGGATCCATAAAAATAAATACTTTTGGTTTTATAGAGAAGTGAACGCAAAAATGTGTCCGCGAGACACTTGTGGGTTGTTAAGGGTTAAGTTAATTCGCAATGGTCGATATTTGGATAGTGGCAAAATTTCATAATTCCTGTTTTCTCTGAACGCGTTAAATTCTCTATTTAAATACAGCGATAGATATCAACTACATTTCAAAGTTAAAAATTTATTGTTCCTCTGTTATTAGAATGAATTTTATTGTAATCATTTTATTATGTATCTCTTTTAGCTATTTAGTTAGCCAATTACGATTGACAAAAGCAAGTCGCGACAGGTGATATACGAGTACCTTGGGTGGGAGAATATGGTTAGAATGCATTCAATCACAGTCCGATTGTTACGCCTACCATCTACTTATATTCATCTCCGTTTTACCTTCTTTTTGTTCGTGAGTGATAACTATTAAGGGATCTGATGGTACCGTTAGGGAGTCGTCTCACTCGATGTTTTGAAAACCTAATCAAACCCATTTAGTTTGATTCAAAGGTCAAGGACTATAAGCATTTTTGTTGTATTAAATGATTTATGTTTAGTTGGTTAAATGTTTTATTCAGAAAAGAAAGGCTGAGTTGGTCGTGTACTAAGGATCATTGTCGACGAATAAAATTCTAATATCAGTTATCAAATCAATGTTAAAAATACGAGTATAAGACGGAAAAAGTAACATGGTAATATATTTTTATTGTGATCGTGAGTTAATATATATGTTAATCATGCGTAACCATTTATACTATGTATTATAAAACATATTACATTAATAATAGCTATTTCTGTTTATTTGTTTTCATATCTTTCCATGAAAAATATACGCTTTACTACCTAAGACAAAACCACTTAACATCGTGTGTACTCAAGCATTAATTTACGTAAAAAAACATTATTTGTGTGGTGCATTTGAAGCTATGTCGATTTCCTCAATGATTATAACTTAATCCGAATCAGCGTCATTGAATGTGGTGACTCTCTTAAGTGATGGTTAGTGAACAAGGTTGGTGCGTATGAATATTGCTAGGGCGTACAACGCGTAGGTAAGATAATAGTTATGTTTAGCACTGATTTAGGGTCATTATCATTTGTTACGTCTCCACCGCTACACGATTAACTTGTAAATGAGTATGATTTAACTTTAAATGAACCGCTTACAGTCAAACATTCAATTTACAATGTTAATGTTACTAGTATAACTCGTTTATACTTTAATTCTTTTTGAAGGATATGTACATTTATATTAATATATGCCCTCAGTGTATTTTTAAATTGAAAGTGTTTCTAGAGGTCTTGGATCATGTTACCAATTTTAGAGAAAAAGAAATGATCATGATTTACGATTTTAACATGTCATTCGTCTGTTCGTGTGCATGTTACTGAATTCCTCCTCAACGGTCGTACTGATTTTGATGATTTTTTTACTTTGTGTTTAAAATGGATTTGAGAATTGTTTAGATTCATAATTCGATTCGAAAGAAATGAAATGTTTTTATATGCTGCAAGATATCATCTACTGGGACGGCTTGTAAAGCATATTTTAGTTATGTAAATTTATTCCGAAAAATGTAAGAGGTCGTATTTTATTCTATTTTATATTATATACATATAGTAATTGACAGCGGTGGTCGCGCTATATGGTAAAAGCGCATTGGCCGTAAATCATGTTCGATCCGAGATAGCTAAGGAAAGCGGATAGAAGGAACAATTTGCCCTGAGGAATTTTGAATTGTGTGATGTTTTCTTTTAGTTTATCGCTATATTATCGAAGTTTAAGAAGCGGTTTTAATTGAATTGAAGTATCTTATATTACACATATAGATAACGTTTCTGCTAAACTTCCGGCAAGCTGGATTTTATTCATTCATACGTCAAAATGTAAAATATTGTTAGTTATTATAAAGCAATCGATGGCCATGACAACTTTTTGGCGAGTGTTAGACGTAATATTTTGAACTAAAACGCATTTTTTTTTTGCTTTTCATTATATTTTTACCGAAAGTACCATATTACAACATCTATCTGTCTACATTTCCTATGTTCTTTTGTCTTCGACTGTCCTTCTTTTCTATTAAATCTCGTTACCGAGTGCATGCAAATTTTTAATTTTGCCACCGATATATCTAATTTCTTCAATAACTGTTGCTCATCAACATAAGTCTCATCAACATGTGCGCGTTATATTACGAGTATAATACCAGCGTAAAATATTATTGTCAGTAAATTATATAACGTGTTTCGTACAACGAACAAAAAATTGAACAAAACACTTTCTAGTGTTATCTATTCCTTTGTGAATATTGCAAATGTATTGTGTATATTAGCATTAGTCTCCGAGTTAGTCTCGTATCAATGACTCGTTAAACTCTGGTACTTTCGATTTCACTTGACTTGATTAATCTTTTTCTTCCCAAAATAGTCCGCATGAATGGAAGTCCTCAACAGCGCTTACATTAAAGAACTACGTCTGATGTTAGAAGGTGTCTTATCGTTCCGTAATGAAGATTCAAATTAGCTTGCAGCTTCGATTTTGTTTTGTACACAATGGAAGTTAAGATTGTGCTGATACAGGTTGTGTTGTCATGTCGTCGTATAGCTTTTCGTTATTCTTCATATCACATTGTTGTAATAGGAGAGTATGACATAACAATGCTTCACTTGGTTGTCGTTGCTTGTACCGAAGCACGCGTCATGTAGATCTGAATATTTCCTAGTCACTTGTGGTGTTATGTTGCTGGTTACGACCGACATTAAGTTCCCCGCCCTCAACCGCACACGAGGCTACATATTTTGAGTATTATAAATTCACCTACAGATTTAATTGAACCGTGTAAATAACTTAAATTAGTTAAATTATAATCGACTTAAATATTCAGAGTTAGAAACCTAAGCTATCAAGATTAGGTTTCATAGGCCGGGAGATAAACATATCTTTAATTAATCGTCACCGATATATTAGGGTCTGAGTTTCAGTTTACGCGAGTATAATTCATTTTAGTTCTCCATTTGCCAATGCAGCATTGTGTCATATCGATTACCATAACTCGTATTGTAAGTCGTGTAAGAATATTTAAGGTTTATCATTAGGGTTTTGCGTCGTGTATTGTTTGGATTCATGATACATTTAATGGCATTCATGGAGTTGATAATGATTCGATGTTTTATGTTGCTTAATTTATTTATATTCGAATGGAATTACAGAATTATTATCTGAATTCAGTACGTACAATGTACTTCGGTGTATGTATATGCTAGCAGGTTAGTCGTCGTATGGGTTTATTGAATTTAATAAATTTAGATATTATCAAGATTATTTATGAGTCTTGAACGGTTTCATGTACCGCAAGTTTAGAATTCCCGTATTAATAAGCGGTCATTAGACAGGCTTAATCTGTAAATCATAATTAAATAAGCCTCGGGTAAGTTGAAACTGAAACCTGCACAAATCGGAAATAATGGACCAGTTGCGATGGATTCGATGCACTTCAACATTTATTAGTGTTAGTGTTCTGTTTAGAAATTTTATATGAATAAATGAAAGGATGCTCAGCTATAGCTTACCTCGTCGGCATCGCAGTAATGAAAATAAAAAAATAATTAATTTTGTAAATGTTTTGTATGAAATCTTTCATGTTTTCTATGAAACATTATGGAATAAATTCATGTAAATAAACCTTTAATTTATAAAATACTATGTGAGCCAGCAAGCGTTGTTTTGCCATATAAATTATATTTTTTTATATTTTGTGTCCGAAAAATCCAAATACGGAAGCCTATTTTTTTCCAAAATAAAATATGGCCTATGTTATTCGTGGATAATGTAGCTGATAATGGTGAGAGAATATTTTTTAAATTATTGAGCATATTCATTACAACCAAACAAGCAAAGTTTTCCTCTTTACAATATTAGTGTGGATATTTCGATCAAATAAATGAAATATATCTTCAAAATATTTATCTGTGAAAGCGGCCACGTTTACCCATTTTAAGTAGAAAGATATTGATCTGTGAAAACGGCCACATTTATCTATTTTAAAGTAGACTATTTTTTACTAGTCAGAAGTAACAGGGCATCTATAACAATTCCAACGTAAAACCAGTTTTGTTTTAACCAATTTGATTTGCTATCGACTGCCACAAGCGTGAAGTCTCACGTAGTGGACATCACGAAAGTTTTGCTTCATCCCATTGAGAACTAGTAACGACTCTTGTTTTTGGCGTTTCAGAGTGAGTGCTGTATTCGAAAGTCACCTCCGAGTGTTGTCACATGACAAACAATAAACAAGATTCGTTGCGGTTTACGACATAACCTATCTAAGATTGCTAAACCATTGTAACTAGATAGTAAACTTACGCGATTGTGTTTTTGGTGTCGTAAATGCACATACATTATTTATATTCAGGATAGTGTTGGTTACACGAGCCTCACGTACGCATTTTATTGAAGCTATGTTATATGTAGCTTATGTGCCTCAAATGTCAGGCAACCTAAACTGACGGCGTATTCAGCATTACGAATTCTTTACTATGTTTTGTCTAGACTTTAAATGTACCCTCGAAATTGTGTTTTACCATATTATTAAGGTAGTTAATAATAATTATATTTTTGTTGACAATATCCATTGATCATTTTCTTTGGCAATTGAGTTAATGAAAGACAGATGGCGGTGTTGCTATAAAAACTAGAACATCAGGCAACTGGATAACCTTGCATCTATGCGGTCGAGAAGAACTTGATCGGTTAGGATATTTTTATACGAGGCATCTCGTCAATGAACTACGGAAGTTTTTGTCCAGCTGTGGTGGATAACATTGACAGTATGCATTCCAAAGGTTTTCTATGTACAATTGTAAAGGTGGCTCATAAACAGCTGTGTCCACCCAAATTTGGAATATTTGATTAAAATTGACCATTGCGCTACTTGAGAAATTTTGATGTAGTTAATACGTATGACTGACTTGTTTTTGCTAGTTTTTTTAATAACCAGAACGCAGTTTACTTGCAGAACGTTAATAACCATATAACATACATAGGTATTTTTGAGATTGTAACGTTTAGTACTACATAATATTCAGCTAGCTGGCTACACAGAGTTTGGACCGTTGGTCCTGTATTTCTTAGTTCAAACCGAACATTAATTCCCTCTTAGTTTACAGGGACAAGACTGACTTGTGAGCTATACTAGTTTAACGCAACGGGCTAGTCACTTACAACCAGCTGGACTGCATTCCTTTTTTCTATATCCATAAGAAACTTGCTGTTGCAGTCGTCTACTAATAATATCTGATGTACCTTTATTTATTACAATAACATCTGTCATACACTGCTGCGTTTTACAAGTGCATCTGCTAAGTACTCATTGGGAAATGCCTTGTACCTACATAAGGTAAACAGCTGAATGAACATTAGCTGTTCTAGCGCGTGTCCGAATGCTATTAAAAGACTGAAGACTATTATGATATAATTAGACGATAATATAACACGAGCTATTTTGCTCTTGACCATCTTTGTATTTTAATTTGCGATAATATGATAATTTGTCAGGTTCTTATTATTATGTTTAAAACAGTCTAACCTTAAGAAACTGTCGAACCGCGCTTTTTTCGTTATAGAAAGAAATATTTGTCCAACGGCCAGCAAATTATTATCATACCATCAACATTTAAAATTAACGTTCTTAACGTAAATCATTGTTTCCGAAAATGAACCAGTGTAATTACGAGTAGAGGAGAATGAAGACGTTACGATTGTTAAAGTCCAGTCAGTTGTGAATTTAAGCAATCGTGTGAAATGATTGTGGCCTCAATACGATATGGATCTTTGTTCGGTTCTAATTTTCATTTCAAGGTACCTACTTTTATCTATTCTCTTTTTTCCACTAAGTTTTATTCGGCATGCTCTCACGAATTGTTTTTGACCTTTTTATCTTTTACTGCTAAGCGATCTGTTAACTATTTGTCACTTTTAAATTTCTATCATAATTTCTTTGAATACTACCTCTGATACATGATATTCATTTTTGATATATATGATTCGAAGTTATGAGTCTTAGTTAATAAGCTCTCTAACTGTTATAGCAATAAAACTTTGTCCGCCATACCGACCTTATTACATGTGTAAAATTTCTTGATTCTATTTAGTAAAGCTATAATTTAGTATCATTTATTTCCATAAACATAAAATTTCTAACATGTTAATAGAGAAAAGGTAAACGTAAAGTTATTATGTACTCGACATTGATTGACTAGCTACAACTTAGACGTGCGGTTGGCCATAGTTGCCATCCCCTCGACTAAATACTGTGGTTAAAATGCCTCTGTTTAGATCAGACAAGAAAACTTGTTCATCAAGTTTTCTAGTGTGATATCCTTGTAATGGGGTCTATACTTTTCAACTGAGGGTCGAGTAAACAGACAAGGTTGTGTCGATGTTTTAGATTTATTTTAAAACAACTTAACTACGATACTGCGATTATATCTTACTATTATGTTTACCTTTAGGTGATAAGATATTTATTACTTGTCGTATCCAATAGTTAAAAGCGGGACAATGACAGAAATAATAAAATAGTCGTGCTATATTATTATAAAAATTAATTGTGATGTACATATGTATGTGTATCGAATACGATAAATATCAATATAGTAAAACACGAAAAAGCAATTCTAAATCAATTTCAATGACATTAACTTGTGGAGATGGAAAAACAGACATGAATTGTCATTGATTTAGTAGGACATGTTGGTAAGTATAGTGAAGTGTACCCATGAATGTATGTTTATGACATTTATGATTTCTATGTTATCGCTTAACTTCTTTAGACGGAAGCACTTATGCTTCTCACGCGAGCAGTTTAACGGTTCCGCGTATCACGATGCTGCTATTTGGATTTCAAGAAGCTATTGTTATTACATAATGTGCGACTGCGATTGACTGCATTTGATTGTACTGAGAATTCAGTTTCTAATTTCTATCTTCTGAATGTTGTACATTAAAACGAATAAAGTTTATTGAGATACAATCCGCATGATCAAAATATTTTATGATAGTAAATTCTTTGAAAAATATGTTCTGGGTGCTTCATTCAATATAGTTTCCTTTTCGTTCCAAGAAATAGATCAGATAAGAGAAAAAGGATTTATAAAATACCTGCCGAGATGTAAAGGCTTGCCCCCTACACGCACACCGGCGCGGCGGTCATCGGTAATTACAGAAACCCTGTCATTTGGTTCTTATTACACAGTCATCGAAGGATCGCCGCCGGGAGTGACTGAGATCGTGACTGCTATGATCTTATCTTTTTTATTTTCTACACTATCATCCAGCGTTATGTAATGATCGTCCATCAATTGCGTTTTACCAGTATGTTGCATGTGGTAATGAATGAACGTTGCAATTATCGATACGTTCAACACAATGTTTATCTGTGGCTACAGATTGAGCGAGTCACCACTCGTAATTACTTATATTCTCACGTCAGTCACTGTCTTTCTGTAATTAGATAAGTGACCCAAATAAATCTTACACCTTATAAGTGCTCTTTTAGCTGTATTTTGAGGTGGATAATTAGGTTCTTGTCAACTGATGGCGTTAATGTCTTCTGAAAGTTCACCTGCTCTTGGTTTCTTGTTTACGGTTCGTGTGAAAATGTTGAAATAGTTGGTAATATGTTCGTTAATGATGCCTAGCCTTTATCTCATTTTGAATAGGATGATCAGTCGTTACTTAGGGACATTATAAATTATTCATGGCTGAATTTCTCTACGTTTGTTTAAAGAAAACGTAAAATACCAAGACAATACTTGTCGTAAATTACGCTCGCGGGAGTAAAGTGAGTGAGTTTGACTGCTGATGAAAGGAAATGGATATGTCTTATCAGAAATAGGATGATTTATATCCTGAGAATAATTCATTTAACATGATGATGAATAATAGTGTAGTGTTCCCTTAATTATTTATTTTGAACATTATTCCATCATACAACGCAATATAAAACACAGGTTCCACACTTATGTAATACTGTATAGATATATTTTTATATATTCTACGTTGTGCTCACATATTATAATAGATGTTTATAATTCACTTTGGTATTATCTGGTTATGTACTATTTGTTTATTTATGCGGTAGGCTCAGTATGATTTCCTCTGTTCCCATTTACTCAATTTTTCAAATTAGAACAAACATTAAGTGATGATCAGGCGATTGTGATAAATTATCTTATAAGATTTACACATTATTTTGTAAGATTTTTATGTTTAAAATGTGGAATATGCATACGATATAGTAAATGAAAAATTTAGAAACTATCTTCAATATTCTAGTCTTATGTATAATTAATGATGATCAACGAATATACGAATATAAAAATATTTTACAGTTATGTTTAAGTACTTTTGGTGATAAATAAATGACTGTCAAATTTACAAATAACTCTGTCGGTTGTGGTTTGGGAACGCTTAATCATCTGATCGTATGTGACAAGTTTTATAAAAAACTTAAGTGTGATACTATCTATAACACAAGCTATTGGATTGTTAAATTTTAATATACAACTACATTTTGATTATAGGTTTTAAAGACTTTTAATCTTATTACTTCAATACTTAAATGTTTGGTCATCATTATCGTCTCTCAAGTTTATTCTATGTTATATATTCTTATATGTATTTGTCTTTTCGATTTGCAGCTTCCTTCGTTTTGTTATCTAGTCATGTTGTGACTCGAGGTGTAGAAACGTATCAGCTATTAACACTTGCTCTATTCTCACAGATATGAGCCAGGCATGCAGTTTCTAGAGTGCGGTTTGAAATATGCACACGCCTTAATTAGACTTGTTCTTCAACCACAACCCGGTTGCATGGTTGCACGGCGAGAATGAAAATAGCCAAGTGGATATAGATTACAAAAAGTTGTGTACCGGTCAATGCAATGTGGGAACGTTGGTCATAGTGAATATGTAATGACTAAGATAGACCGTGCTCTAATTATTGTTTTTTTTTGTAATGCTTTATCTGTTTATTGATCAAATACTTTCTTATCAGAACGGCAGATGGTAGCTGGTACATTCTGTTACGATCTATAGCTCGGATAAGAGCTTATGTCACTAGATTTTAGATATTACTGATGTCTTAATTGTACTTGTATACCAGCAATCTGATTGCAAATCATGTAATCGTAGTGTAAATTTGTTGTTGGCTTAGCGTTTAGTTGATAATGGATTAATAGGTTAATTACGAGAATTTAATAAAGAAATGCAAGTATGCAGTTTCCTCGCAATGCCTTAATATGAAATGAGTGTTTGAGTGTGTTGTAATAACTTATTTTTTTTATTCTAAAAATAATCTTTGTTCTTTCTGTTTATTTTTTTCTTTGTCTATATTTTTAAATTGTGAATTATTCCTTTTGACGCCTTCGAATGTATATATTTTATTATTGACTTCCATTAAAAAATTTCTGCTCAAAACAGTTTTATTTCTTTAAGAAACTTATATTTCAACAGAGTGCATTCATAATATATACTGGTAGTATGGGCGGGACCATAAGCAATATTGTACTGTAGATAAAATACCAGATATGTAAGAATGTACACGCGAAATAAACTTTTTTGTACGGAGATATACTATGCATATTGAATGCACTTAAGACCGGTTTTCGATATGCATCGATACTTCCAATTATATTTAAAAGTTATCGCTGGAATACAAGTTCACATTTCTAGTCTTAACAATTTTATCATGTTGGATATGGTACCTTTAATATCTTCACATACTATACAATCCCTTGTGTGTACATCTTTTTTATAATTTTCTCATTCAGTGTGTAAATTTTTATTGTTACAAATATAAGTTGTAAATAATTACTTATAAAGATATAGCTATATATGTGTCTGTAATCTTTATCTAGTTTATTAAAACAATTTATGGTTGATTTTATACCCAATTTAGATTGACAATGGCAAGTTATGATCTTTATGTGAAATTCCTTGGTATTTTAAAGAAAACATTCCTTTAACAGCCTTTACCAAGCAGTAATGCCGTTTGAATTTTATCAGGTGGCTTGACTTTTTCTATCGTCAAATCAGTTTTGTTATATCCTAATAATCTCTTATTGAGACATATGTTTCTAGTATTCGTTTAACATAATGTTTACTAGTAGCAAGTGAAAATTATTATGCTTTAATAATTTTCAATCTGTTTTCCTGTTATATTTGGCAAATTAATCCAGCTGGGTATAATCAAACTTTCATGGTCAATCTCTATGCGGTTAATTTCGTTATCTCTGTGGTAGTTTATATCACAACCGCTCGATTAAAACAACCGCGTAATCGATTGCATGCATATATGAATGTCATTTCTTGAAAGCCTTGTCCAGATGACATGCCCATGTATGTAAACGTATGAGCTTATTTGCAACTTAGTAGCACTGCCAAGTAGAAAATGTGTACAGGTGTTCTCGTGTTGCAGTGGATAATGTCCACTTTAAGTTAGCCGTGTAAAAGTTTGAAGTCCACATCGTTGGGTTTAGATGCGTCGCGTGGTCGCGCACCGTGGCGCCTCAGTTTGCTGGCGCTGCCCGCGCAGCTCACTCGTTTGTTACTCAACGCGCCTTTTTTATTGAAAATCGACTGGTCGATACGAATTTGGAACGTTTTCGACCGGTAAAGTCGGTTGAACTGTCGCTTTTAAATAGCGAGTGCCGCAAGCGACCGGCTAAATTTCGCATTGCGAATTCCAAGGTGATGTTGCTTCATTCTGTTACGCTAGAGTCTTAACAGATAACTGTGAGGAAACGTGTGTAAGCTTCCCGTGTGGTGCATTCATAAGTATGTGCTGAGTGCAGTGAAAAAGGCATGTTTTAGTGGAGAGTGATATTGCTGTTATGTTTCGATACTGATACGTTTCACTGGACGCGAGACAAAAGTGCTTGTGTTATTGTTCATGTGACTTCGGCAGTATTGATACAAACTGCATTTCCCCCGTCCATACGTTTATGGTGAGTGATTCACTTTTGTTATTAACTTCGTCTATGTAACAACAATCCAAACTTTTCACGAATGATAAAATCGGTCATTATGACATTGCTTTTAAGTTTCGAAACAATCACGATAAGGTAAAATGTTATTGCCGTTATGAATTCTTACGTTTGATTTAGACTGTTTCGAAATTTACACGTGGTCGTTCAAAAACTTTTTGTCATCGGTTACTGCTATCGGGTATTGTAACCTAAGAAAAAAATCGTGACAGTGACATTGAGTCAAAATAATAAAAAGAAAGTGACTTTACGTCACGATACGGTCACGGATATCCATCATGCCCAAAAGCGGAGAATGTAAAAGCTTCCAATAGACTTAAAATTAATTACTAATAGATAGTATGAGTCGACATTTTCAAATGTACCTCCGATTGTGGGTCAACGCGTTTATTAATTGCGAGCGAACAAGTGGGGCCGCCATTGTATGCGATTTGCGAATTGATCAAAACTGGAACTTACCGATATCCATTCACTATTAAATCTAAATAAGCACTTAGTACGAAGGAAAACTTAAGTTTGTGCAGGATTTTTATTTAGCTAGGTGTTGAGTAAACTCTTGTGAATGAGGTCAACTTCAAATTGGTCACCATTTACGGCGATAGCTACCATACGTGGATATGTTCACTTTGGGTGGTAATTGCTTCTTACTATAGTGAAGTATAGCATTATTTTTGCTTAGTTTCACGTTTTATTTTATGTATTATACACATTTAAAAGATTATAATAAACAACAGTAATCATGTACCATTATTACAGATGTTAAGAATGTGTGAAATAGCGGAACAGATGTTCGCGTGTTCCAAACATAATTCTTAAAATTTTAAATAATATGCATAAATAGCAAATAAAAGTATGATATAATATATGGACTACTCTTTGTGTAGATATTACTGTTCTACACGTGTAACTAAACATTAATTTTATCTGTATTAACATTTCTTTGAATAAATATCTATTAATTTTATTAGCGTTTGTAAAAATTAAGTGACTGTATCTTTGGGTTTCTGAGCTAGTTATTATTCTGTTATTCACTCATACATCTGGTAACTGTTACATTGCAGGTAGGTGGAACAGTTAGTTTTTGTTCGATATCTGACAGAGTTAGTGTTTAGAGAGTTCGACCTAGGCACGGAATGCAGGCTCGCCACATCGGTGTTTGCGCTTTGTACCTTGAACTTCGGTTTCGGTAAATCTATTGAATGTCAATAAATAAATTCACAAACATTCAAATGTGAGTAACAATCTAACAATAAACATTTTTAAATTGGTATAATTTTGGAATTTTGGAAGTGAAAAGAATAAACATAAAAGAATTTTAAGAAAAGATTTGAACTTTCAACATTATTGATAATATATAAGATTATTTTCATTTCAAACCAAGAATCTACACAGGTATACAGTGAATGTAGCCACAAAGAAGTATACTTATTTTATTTATTTACATTAATCAAAATAGTTATATTATTAGTAAGTCTGTTAACTGTTACTTTCATAGCATCCTCATCCCCAGATTACAAATTAAAACACCCACAATCTGGTCATATTTCTTTCTCATGTAGGTTATATCATTATTTTATTTCTGCTTTTTTATCTTTATCAACTGGAATTGGACGAGTTTTGAAAAGTTAATTCCCTCATTTAATCGCTTTCGCCTTATCAGACCTGTTTAAAACTGAATTAAAAGCGAATCCAACGGCGTTGTCTTTATAACGTCGACTTTAGCTCTCGTCCCACCTGCCACCTACCATTTAGCTGCTGTCGGTGTACCTGTCAATAGTCGTCAATTGTTTGTTGTCCCACCTTGACCTCCACGCCACGACCTCAAATAAATAACCAGCAACAATCACGATTTCAACCATTTCAACAATTCGCGTGAAGATTCTCGCTCAACTTTCGACGGAACACTTGGCGTTAAATAAATTGTTGGAAGTGGGAAAGTAAATAGGTATACTAGCGTAGAAAGGTTTTTATGTCAATACTTACGCTTTCGATGATTGTTGTCTATTGCCTGTGTTAAAAGTGTATAACGATATTAATCTTATTAAACCTCTTGTAGCTGAGGAAGGAGTTCATTTCCACATCTTATAATATTGTTAGTTTCTTTTGCAACGTTAAATTTATTCACTGTGTTTTAAAATATATATGTAGGTATGTGGTACTATTTATACGAGTTGTATAAATTACTTCATTAAGGAATTAATTAACGAGCATACTGCGTAAAATTCTTTATTATATGTAGGTATACAAATGATATAAACCCAGGAAACAGTACAATAATAAAATTAAGATGGGTTGCTAGATTTTATAAAAAAGTTCACCACTGCTTCTTACCTGTTTAATTCGAATTGAGTTACGACACGGAAATCGTAAATCTTCATACAAAAAACACATTAAGCAGTCGGTAACTCAGTGGTTTTCGTTTGTTTTTCATTCCCGGCTTGCCGGAGTTAACGGAGTTAATCTTCACGATCATATATTTCATATTTCAACGTCAGTTATAATCTTAATTAGATTAAATTGAACAGGACCGTAGTCATATAATTATTTAAAAAACAGTCAAATTGATTTTACCTTCGATTTTTTCCAAAAGACTTAAAATC
>DWJN01003160.1:0-14038 GCA_018248895.1 Carystus phorcus | reverse complement strand
TGAATCGCAGTGGTCGGTGTGTTTACAAAAGTCATTAACGATGTTGCAATTGAAACAATATCGTCTTTAATTTGTATTATACATTTTTTCAATTATTTCATTAAATATTTATACCATTACAAATATTTTTAAAGGGTTAAATTGGTAAAAAATTAGCTTTCATTTAACATTTTGAACGCCTGTATCGCATCACTGTACGCTGCACTATAAACAAATTAGCTTCTTTTATTTCTCCTGTAAAAATAGATTTTTGATATTACCGCTTTATTGCCCGGGACCAGCGATATAATGGTTATCCTACCATGAATAATGTTGCTGATCAAAATATCCGCTGTCAGTTTTCGACTTGTCACCACTTGAAGAAAATACTCAATATTAAAGAGTCGATGGATAAAAGATAAAACCGACTTTATTGAAATAAGCCGTAAAATATTCCAATGTCATATGAATGAAGTAAATAGTCTTATTAGATGTAACTTAAAAACTACTCGTCAGGTGTCGCTCAATTAATCAATTTACATATATGGGACGATATGATAAGCACCAGCTATCGAATAAAAAAGGAATCATCCAAATCGCTACAGCAAGTAAAAAGTTATCAACTAAGACACATAAAAAACACAGTCGAATTAAATTCAAATTCAAAATCATTTATTCATATAGGTATTATTTCAATACACTTATGCACGTAACTTTTTGATTCTACTAGCGTTTCGGAAAGGTGCTTTTACATCGAGGAGAAGAAACGGCGAAAGAAACTCCTCAGCACATCTTTTAACAAATTTATAAAATACACACATAACACTAGCCTTTGCGGGGCTCGATACGGCATTATTGATTCCAAGCGTCCTTATCATTTATGTCTTCATCTATGTTGTAGTAACCTTTATCTACGACCTTTATCTAATTGAGAAACATAGTTCCTTAGAGAAGAAGAAGAAGAATCATTTATTAAGACCATAGTACTTAATTAGAGGGAGAGTGAATTATAACTTAAAAATATCATTGGTACATAAAAAGATGCGGTTTAAGACATCGAACGGGTAAAGTCCGCTCCACTACTGTTGTCTCTTTTGCGTCTTAGAATCAAAAGAAATTGAGGCCGCTATCCACCAAGCTCGCCTTGTACAGCTAGTTTTTGTATACAAAACTGTTATTAAAAACGGGTAACGCTTCGTTAAATACCATTACGTATAACGTTTATATTGTTATGAGTGCAAAAATGTTTTCGTTAAGTCTTGCTCTAATTGTTAGGTGACAATTTATATTGGAGTTATCATTTGGGTCGCGATCTTTAAGTTCTCTGCAAAGGAACATTTTTTAAGCACATGTAGGTTGCCTAGAAGATTTTGATGATAGAAAATCTCTTATAAACTCTGGCATAGCGAAAATTTGAAGTATAATGTATCTATAATGAATATAATTATGATTTTTTTCATATTACTCTCTTAGACGAATCTTTTTTATACTCATTAATCTATACAAATAAATTAAAGTTATCCTAAAATCTGCGAACTGTACAATAACAAGTTTTTTGTTATATTCCACACGGATGAACTCGCGGGCACAACTAGTTTTAAAGAAAAGCTCTCCTTGCATTATTATTACCCGTGTCGCGGCCAGCATAGACAACACAAACAACATACCAATAACACAGTCGATCTGAGAACAAATATTTATATTTTTTTATTATAGTTAAAAATGTCTGCCCAGTCCGGGACTAGAACTTGATACCTCTAGCTTTGCAGGCAGGGTTTACCAACTAGACTTCGGGGTCTTCAAATTTAAACAACAGAAAGTAATATCTATTGATTTTTGCTGTAATGGGTAAAAAATAATTTCTGTTTACTTCTCGAACTGGCTTATTGTCTTTAGGTAGTGATTAGTAAGCGTCAAAATATAACAGACAATAATATGTATATCTGAGCCACTTATATTATCACGCATAAAATCAGCAGAAAATAATACATTTTTGGGCATAGACTAGTTTTTATATGGTTCGCATAACACGACCTCTTAAATATGTGATACTTTTGATATTTATAGTGTCACATTTTTTTTCGTTGTTCTAGAGTATTTCCAAATGATTTGCATTAATAATAAACGACTATGTTATTCTAGAAATACGAGTATACTTAAAAGTCAGTTATCTCGTTACGAAAAATAAAATGTTAAATGTTTCTAGCAATAATAATGTTTTAAATGTAGCAACGATAAAGTACGTCATTACTTAGTTGTAGATAACTAGTGGAAATTTAGGTCGAGGTTCAAAGAAAATATTTGCGTGCTTAATATTAATTAGATTTTACAAGATAACAAGTGAAAGAAAATTATCGAGGTAGAATGCATCGGATGCGACTTTGGTACTCGTTAAAGTCGCACGGGGCAAGTAAGAGAACAATGCTGCGGCGACTTTCGACTTTCCCGCCGTTTCACACAAGATGGCTGACACTGACGGCGAAAAGCGCGCTTGCATCGATGAAAAACTAATGATAAAATATGCGCCATCACGTTTGTATGGCTTAGGTGCTGACGTGAATAGCAATGGACTTTTTTTTCTTGGTTTTATTCGAGAATCTTTTGATGCCTACGCTGAATTCAAAGGTATAATTGGACCGTATGCATTATCGGAAATTAGGAGAAATTTGTTTGCGTGTTTTGAGACAATATATGTAGGTGATAAATATAATTTTATATACACACTACTGGATGCGGCGGAAGTTATAATGTCAAATATGTTATAGTAAACTAGCTGACCCAGCAAACGTTGTTTTGTCATAAAAAGTTAAGGGGTGGATCACCCTTAACATTTAGGGGTATGAAAAATAGATGTTGACCGATTCTCAGACATACCCAATATGCACACTTCCAACTTCATGAGAATCGGTCGAGCCGTTTCGGAGGAGTACGGTTACTAACATAGTGACATGGAAATTTTATATGTAAGATTATTTTTTTAACACACACAGACAAAAAATTATTAAAATAGTTCCAACTGTTTAGAAGTAATTTAGTTACACACGCACATAAGAATTCTATATATAAAGATAGTTACGCTGTTGTCAAATAAAGTTAATATTATAAGATCTTACTCATAATATCCTAATTATTGTGTTGGCTTGTTACCTCGAACACAGGTGTTATTGTCGCGTGACCATTCAGTAAGCAATAATAATAGTAATAGATAATTCTATTTTAATATTTTACTGACCTGACTGAGCTTCTCATAGTGTATATTTCTTGGAGACATTACTGCCGGGTGCTAAAAATATTTTGAATCAGCATGTTAATGGTTTATTAGTCACTATTTGAGTAACGATGATGTTGTCTTATTCGCGAACTTTATTGGTTTCGTCGAATAAACATTATATGATTCGGAAGTGTTTTCGAAATTAGTCATTATATTTAAATAGGCTTAGACAAAACCGTTAACAATTATTTTCTTCTTTACTTGTCTATCCGATTTTTTTTGGTAACTATCGACAAGCTTTACATTAAATGTGCAAAAATAAGACAGTGTCTAATTTTTGTGCAACAGTCAAAAATATGTATTGATCCATGACGTTTTAAATTCTTTCGTAGCGACTTTGTACTTGCAAATATCATGCTTTGTTACGGTGGAATACACCATGATTATTGCATATTAGCCGCAGTAGGAGCAATTTATGAAACATACGTCGACTAACTAACAAGTAAGCGCAATATTTCGACACGTAACCATGGGGTATAGTCGAGGTGTGCAGTGGTCGTGTATTTCCCGTTGTTGCGCGCGTCTCATACCGTATATAGCTTGTTAGAGCCTGCATTTATGTATTTTGTGTATATTTTACCACGATGTTGATTTAAATATGTTGTTATTGTTTATTTTTTTTTTTGTGTATATGTATATTAAGATTTCATAATTCTGTAACACAAAGCATGTGGTTACCTTTAAGTGCAAGATCAGTAGAATAAGTTTATATTTATGCATTGTATAGTTTTTTAGATGTATCCACTGTATCTTGCGTTGGTAATCCATAAATAAATAAATAAATAAACATATAACATGATGATTATAATAGTACGACACTGTTGTAGACGTTTACCCAGGACAAGGAGAAAGCGTGTTCTTTGCAATTGTAGTCGAATAAAAATTAACGTTATAATTATCTAACATCGAATCACTAATTAAAAAAATATTTAAATATATCAATTAAATGTACATTCAACATTTCGTAAAACAAATCAATTATGTATATTATATTAAAACATTGTTTTATATAACTTATGCTTGAGTACAATATGTACCTGATTGTAAGTGGTGAATTTGAATTAATACTTAGAAAATATAATTAAGGCAATATAACAATTCCAATTGTTAGATACATGCAAACTAGATATTTATCTAATCACTAGCGAAATAATTGCTATGACTATGTTTGAGGAAAATATTCCTCAAGTTTCTTATAATGTTATAAGTGATTAACTGATGACTTATATGTATTGTTTAGGTCAACAGTTGAACGGAAACTTAAAAATAATGGTTTTTGCGAATTATTAGTGCATCTATATATTTCAATAGGTATTCCTATTGTTTGTATTTGAGTACAACCGTGTATCTCTGTAGATACACCAAAATTTTTTAACATACAGCCAAGGCTTTTAATTGTGTAGTTAGAATAAACAATAAAAATAAGGAAAAGTAATATAAACTGTATACCTATAGATTAAGTTATGATCATTGCTTTGCGGTTTACGTTAGGTTATATAGTTTTTAGAAATTTTGTTAGGGAAACTACGACACGTATTACCTTAAATACTAAGAAGAGAAAAAAACTAACTGAGCGATATTAACGTGACCAAGAATGGGAATTCCCAATAATCGTGTTGTATTGAAAAGGTAATTTTTATGATGTAAAAAATATAGTTTTATGGATTGCATCACGTGTTTGGTATGGCGTACGTTGGTTACTGGGTATTAATGTTTTTTCTCCAATTCTCTTCATATTTGATATAGTAGTTGTTAGATTTTAAGCACCCGGGTGAATTTCGCTTCTTGGCCTTTAATCCATTAATTGCCCACTACTATGTATTAGTTATATGTTGAAAGTTAGAAGTGAGTGCGGATATGAGATCAGGCTTCCTTGTCCGAGAAGCTAACGTTAAAACCACTAAGCTGTGACTGCTATACACTCGAGTTGACTGATAATATAATTAAATGTAATAATATGGTTTTTTATATGATTTTATATTATACAAGTTTTGCCCGCGGCTTCGCTTGCGAGAAAAATTTAAATTAAGAAAAATTACGTCCCACATTTTATCCCTTTGGGGGTAGAATTGATCAAAATCCTTTCTTAGCGGATGCTTACGTCATAACATCTATCTGCATGGCAAGTTTTAGCCTCACCTGTCCAGTGGTTTGGGCTGTGTGTTGATAGATCACTATGTCAATCAGTCCGTCACCTTTAAGCACTTTAAGTTATACATATATTTAGGTTTATTACGTTTAAATCATCATTGCTTCGCTTTGGAAAACCTATACCTTAGAACACATTGTCGATTAACAATAACAAAGTTGTAGCCGAGTGTATATTAATAATGAGATATTAAAATTAAAAACATAGTATTTGTTTGCAGTTTATATAACACATTAATGAAAAGTCTCCAACAATTCGCACTGGAGCAGCCTGGTGAAGTATGCTCGAGAGTCTAGACCTCTATAATGAGGAGAGACCCGTGCTCAGTAGTGGGCCATTAATGAGTTGACGCCACAAAAAACAGTAACTTTTATGTAATATAAATCATAATATATAAATTACGTGTCACGGTTTTTGTCCGCAATGGACTCCTAAACTACTTGACCGATTTGAATCAAATTCTGTACATCGTGTCCAGTTTGATCCAACTTGAAAGATAGGATAGCTTACATTTCAATTTATAGTCGCAATATTATTTTATGGAAAAATGTTTGTTTAATATCTTACTAAGAATTAGTTAAATTAGACTTTTACAGATGGTGGAGTAAAGTAATTAGTCTGCTAAATTGAGTATGTAAACCTTAGTCACAGCAACGCGTGGCCGAGTCTGCTAGTTGTGTATATTATTATTATGATTACTACTCTTTGAAGGTATTCAGTTTCGATCAAGTCAGAAATAATTGCTACGGCCTTCGATTTTGACCGTTAGAGCTAGGTACTGTAATTTCAACCGGTATTTGTCTCGGTTCGACTATGAAATTAACTATTCGAGTAAGTTATTTTGTGTTCAGTTTTGTTCTTTAGCTAAATATCTTGTGATCATATTGTTTAAATTGTTCTTGAAATTTTATTGATTAAATATCGCTCGAATCAAACAAGTGGATATATAAAATAAATATATTTCTGTAACGAAAAATCCCGTTTAATTATTATTGCCGTTATATTTATGATAATTTATTCATAGGGAATAGGTAAATAACACTTATACATCTCCGTATTGGAATTCCCTGTGTTGTGAACTGCATGAACATCTTTATTATAATAAAAACTGGTCGATGACTATACAAGGAAGATATTTGGGAAAAACTGTTATAGCTCGGTTCCATACAATGATTTTTAAATTTCTTGTTTTTATGTTGCGTTTGTACCTACTGTATTGTTTTGTTTTGTTCCGATAATTTCAGAAACGGTTTAACCGATTTGAAAGCGGTGTAACTCAGGCTAACAGGTGTAAACTTATTGCAACATTAAGTATATGTTTAACTACAATCGGTTCACAAATAAAAAACAAGTTTAAGAATTTCATTAAACATTTTTTTGTATGAATATTGGTTCTGGTAAATAAGACATAGCTAAGAACTTTAGTAGAAATACTCATCTGTCAGAAGAAATAAAGACGGTCGACCCATAATAAGTATTATATTATCATTAATAATAATTTAATTTCATACGATTCATATTTCAATCGATACATACCGTTGATATGAGAGGTCAGAGGTCTTTATTGCAAGACTCAAAATGTCAATCAAACTTGAAAATGCACCGTTGTACGTGTGTTAATCTTCTTTGTGCCGTGTGACCCTTTTCTTGACGCCTTTTGATTTTTGCCGTTTAATTATAAGGTCAATCGATATGTTACGTGTATTGAGTTCAGTCGGTTACGACACGGAAACGTAATACGACACGCAATGCGTTATGCGCTGCTATGTACTGGCTGTTGGAAGAATAGTTATAATGCTTGTTCAATGTTTGTTGTACGCTGAACCGGTGTAGTTTGCCAAATAGTTCACGGTCATCGATTGTTTTGTGTGTCCGTTATATACTTAAAATCACAACGAATATTGCAACTCACGAATCAAAGAACAGTAAAATTATATGCGTACTTACGACGTCGGTATCTCCAAGATGATAATGAATAGATTTTACTAAGTCAGCGTGTTCACTATCTTTGGCTTTATCATCTTACAGGTGTAACAAAGAAAATTTAAAATTGAGATAGAAAAATAATTTGACTGTTGTATTATCTATTACTGATTTTTAACTATTTTATAAGTATTAATCAATTTTGGAAATTTTAAATGAATTTTTATTTTAGTAAATGAAACCTAAAAGTACGAAATGAAACCACGTGTGTACTTAGGGATATATGCGTATTTTCCTTCTGCTCTTGCTCTTTGAAGGTGGGTACATATAGAAGTCCGTGGCGTTGTATAACATAATAAAGCTCCGGAAGAATTGCATATGGTGCTATCAAAGATTGGTAACGCGAGTCCGATTGCGACATTTCCGCGTGCCTTATATTTACACATGTTATTTTTCAATTTTATTGCTTACTACCGACCCGTCCCGGCTTCGCACGGATGCAATGCTGATACTAAATACACTACAGAAAAACTATCAACGTATTATACATATAAAACTTCCTCTTCAATCACTCTGTCTATTAAAAAAAACCGCATCAAAATCCGTTGCGTAGTTTTAAAGATTTAAGCATACGTAGGGATATAGGGACAGAGAAAACGACTTTGTTTTATATTATGTAGTTATGCAAAAGTGTGTTTGTTTGTCCTTCTCACATAAAAACGGAGCAATGGATCGATGTGATATTTAGTATAGAGATAGTTGAAGGACTGGAGAGCGCCAAAGGTATTTTTATAATGGAAAAATATCTAACTTTCATGGCAAAACATGTTTGAATCAAATAAGCGCTACAGATAGATAGATAGATGCTGCCATATGACACGACACGCGTGTTGCAAATATGAATTATAATTGAAAAATTTGCAGTTAATATTTATGTACCTACATAAAGTAAAATACCTATAGGGAAGCGAGGGCCGGTCACTAGTTATGTATAAGGACAAACTGAAACTCCAATCATTTATTTTATGTATGTATTTATAAATACACTTATGAAACGTCAAATATTTTTCCCTCTACCATCGTTTCGAAAGGGTGCCTTATAAAGTGGAGAAGAAACGGCGAAAGAACTCCACAGCACATCTTTTTAAATAATACTATATAATATAGGTATATATACAAATATATAAATACTATACAATATACGTACAGTTAAAACCCTTTCCCTTTGACTGTGTTAACAATAAAAATAATTCTAAAACAAATTTAATGCTTACCCATTTCTATTGCATAATACAAATTCGAGTATCTAATAAAACATAAATATTTCCACGAAAACATTTCCCGTGTAGCAATTTATAAAATACAAATTGTAAGATGTAACAATTTAGAAAACACAATTTGTCGTGTAACGATTTATAAAAAATAATTTTCAATAAAATACCGAGTGAACATGCGTCTATTCGATCATTTTAAACGACCAATTTATTGGAACGTTCACGCAGTGTAAATAAAGGCCACACACACGGGCAATCTCGGTAATATTGTATCATCTGTGGATTGCGCACGTGACGTTGCACCGCCATTGTCTCTATTGTACTGATTGCACGTTAGACTCAGAAGCTGTACGCGACCGAATTACGCAACCTTCGATGAATGATCGATGGTACAGAGTGGATAAGTCTTTCGAATTTTTTTTTATGCCGTAAGCAAGCAAACGAGCAGACGGGTCACCTGATGGTAAGTGATCACCGTCGCCCATGTACATTAGCAACATTCGGGATGTCACCAATGCGTTGCCGGCCAAGAAGGAAGCGATAGACCCGCTTCTTGAAGGACCCATGTCATAGCACTGTGGGAACACAAACACTTTCGAATTTTGCTAGTATGATTAACAATACACACTAGGATTAGCTAGACGCTAGACCTACGCTAGGATTCTTTGTGTCGCGTGTCATGGATACACACAGACAAGAAGACACCCAGCACGAAAACAAATATTTAAACACATCATTAAAAATTCTGCCTCGGAACCTTCGCCTCATCTTGCATGTTGACCATTGCACATTGGTTTCACGTAATGATTATACCCGTAATATTATCATTATTAAGTCATTCTAGTATTCGTATTATGATTAATAATGCTTCACGCTATCTAATACCGTTCTCGAACCAGACGTTAAACGATAGTCAGGTTCTAGCTGGGGACTTGAGAGCTACTTACTTTCTGCTGTCTTCTTTTTAGGAAAAGGATTTGCAATACTATTTGTATTGCTAAGGTCACAAGCGAGTTTATTAACCATTATGTAACTAGCTTAGTTAATAGTTGGTAAATTATTTAAAAAGGAACAAACTTAATTATGTCTTCTTCCTATCTTAATTATTTATTCTTCCCAAAAAAAATTTTTTATACTTGCATTTTACTTCCCTCTTGTAACGGAACATTTGAAACAGAAGATTTATGTTCAACTTGATGACAGTAATTTGATTATAATCATTACCTAAAAAATAAAATAAAATAAATGTTCATCTCGTCTCATACTCCAGTAGCGCCATCTGTTTAGAGCATTGCGCCTTACCCATGAACTGTTACTTCCGCTGTCGCTCCCGCTCGATTACTTATTTCAAAGCAATTTACTTTTTAATTACGATACCATTTCCACTGTATGAAGCAGCAACTTTTACCAGTTTCACCATTTAACACGTCAATTGGTAACAATTTAAAATGAGTAGAATATCCTGCGTATATCGACGGATACTACGAGAGCCAGTGAACTCGTGGCGAGCACTCGCAACCAATGCTTCGGATGATACGAAAATTGACCGATCGCAGTAAATCTTTGCATTTCATTCGAACTGTAATATTGGTACTACTATATTTTCAATACAGTGATAGATTTAAAATTAAGAAATATAATTTTAAACGAAAAACCTCTTAATAATTGATCAACAACACTATTAAAACCCATAGGTATTTTTTTGTTTCATTTACTTTGAAAACGTCTTCAACGAGATGTCGAAAAAGTTTTACTATAAGATGTCTTCAAGACGACAATTGTGACAAGTTCTTGTGAAGCAATTGAAATAATTTTGTATTCAGTTGATTATGGTTCTATCGAGTTCGGAGTCCTTACAGACCGGCGATTCGTGTCGATCCTATGGGAGCGTTTCCGTGCTTCGGAGGGCACGTTAAGCCATCGTTCCCTGTTAATATTCTAAACAGCAGTTGTCAAGCCATGTCGGGGGCCTTGGCATGAAAAAGTTAATAGCTAACCTCTCCACCAACCTCCAGCGTGGTGGAGTATTCTCTAGACCTCCTCAGTGATGAGGAGAGACTGGTAACCAGTAGCGAGCGACCTCATCAGTGATGAGGAGAGAACCGTGCCCAGTACTGGGCGATTAATGGGTTAAAGCCCGGCTATTGAGTTTTGTATTTTCTATCTTAATTTGTAATGAATATTGCATCAGAGACGTGTAATAATTTCTGGATTCGCTGTTTCCTTCTAAGCTTGAAAAAGAACTAATTTGATTCGCATCTCAACAGACATCACTTTGATGAAAGTATCATAGCTAATCGATCGATTTGCAATTTAAAACATGCAATACAAGTTAAAAGTGTTTTCAATGACACTTATCTAACAACAAATTCAAATTGGATATTCAGTAAGGGATAGGGATAATCATAAAAGCCCGAATAAGAACGGAATAGATTCTTGTTCTCGTTCAATCGTTCAGTGATTGATGTTCGAGAGTGAATGGATGGCCGAATGGAGTCGATTTAGCGAGCGCGCCGCCATTTGCATGTGTATACCACGAAATGGACTGCTTAAAGATAGTAAGATTAATGTATTTTAAAACGACGAAGAAGTCTTTCGTTGGCATGTGAAAGATATTATTAAATTGTCATTATATGAGTACAAATGAATCTCATGTTCTCTGTTGTGATTGGTAATAAAGGAGCAATGATTTAGATTGGCCGGGATATTTGGAGTTGCCAACCAGTATTGTACTGTATTTAGGAACTCCATACTGTTGGAGAAATATATAGTACGCGAAAATACTATGTTTCAGTAAAATACATAAATTTTTATGTTTAGTAATATTTAAAGTAATAAATTATAAAATATAGTTCTTATAAAAATAAACTATTAAAAATATAACTTACTTTAAATTTTATCCTTCCCTACAGAAATACTATATTTTTTTAAGAGTTTCGTTGTCTGTCTCTGCACTTAATTTGGCAGCTTACATAACATTTTATACACTTTATTTTGTTTATTTTATATCGACAAACAATAAAATGTGAACCGGATCAATGTAATCGAAGTAAATTAAATAGACATTATTAGGTAAGTCAAAAACTACTCATCGAGTCTCGAAGTAAAATGTTATCATCTAACACACAATAAAATACATTAAAATTGAGAACCTCCTCCTATTTCGAAATCAATTAAATATAAACCTTTGAATACCAATGATTTTCTGGCCATTTTGCCAGTACTTTTATATCACACAGTTAAAATAGGGCTTTGTTATTGTAGTCGTTTCAATTGTCACTGTTAAGATTACGATAAATAACATAAGTATATATCGACGAGAGAAAACGAAACAGTCGTAACTCACACCTTTGGTAAAAATACATTATACGCTACTGAAAACAACATAGGGTGAAAAGTGTATCTTCACCAAAGGTGTGATTTACGACCTTTTTGTTTTCTCCCGTCGATATATAATGGAAAGCATGACAAACCAATGATTTATCTTTCATAACACTACTTCCGTTACATGTTAAAACACACTTAGTTCACCCAACCACGCCAATATTTATAACTTCAGGTTAAAATCCAATCAAGAGAAATCTTGATTCATAAGTTCAAAATTTAAATTACTATTAACCTCATGTATCTATAACTGGTCATTCCACTTCCATCCGTAGTGATAAATACAAATTTAAAAATATAGAATAGAATAGTGGCATAACTCACAAACGTTCAGATAAGCATCCATTCCATTACAAAACTCGAAGATAAAATAAAAATTATCACGTAAACTTACTTGGGATTCTGTTGCCTTAATGTATGGTAATTTGATGCTATGGTATATACGAACACTATGGAGATTCCCACGTCCCGGACAATTTAATACAAGATATGCCATTATGCAAATGATAATTAAGTAAGAATGGTCTTGAGAAAGAAAGCGTTTAAGAGCAGGTGGCGGCTGTAAGTACTAACATTTTTATGTAATTGCTATCGTCTAGTTGTTAAATAAGGTGTTTTAGAATTGTTCTATTGTCATATTGCTTTGTATTTGTGTCTCAAGTATCAATAATGATAATTATTGCGATTATGAAGCATTAAACCGTGAATAATAATTGGGTTAATCGATTTTTTAGGTGGTGAAAAAAATAGACGACACCGGACCGCAGAAAGCAATAAAAAGTAAAACAAATAAACAGTTTTACAGTTGGTGTCGCCATAATATGTACGTCGTTGTATTGTATCTAACAATAATAACTTTGCTTCGTTTAATATTATATTATACTTTTATTTAATTTTTCTTTTCAGGAAAAGAACTTTTCGGCATTTAATATTTGAAATCCATGTTCATATTTTTCTACTACCGGTAAAATACAAACAATAATATTCCGAGATGATTTTGAGAAACAATTGAATACCGTTCGGCAATATTAATGAACTTAATAGTTATTTCATATTTCTGATAAAATAATTTTACAAAAGTTCAATTATAATGCAATTTTAATATTGGTAATATACTACTACTAACCCGAACGACCCGTGCTCGCTTCGATTCAATGTGTATTTTACTTTCTGAACAAAAATATCAACTTTAATTTTTTTAATACATATTTTCATTTATGTTTGCATCGCGTGTGTCGTGTCAGTGTGAGAACAAATTCAGAATGTCATACTGTTATTATATCATAATGGCATCTATAGCGCTTATTGGATTAATTTGATTGAAACGCGTTTTCTTATAGTGAGATATTTTTCTGCGATACAAACCTATAGCGCTCTCCAGTCTTTCAACTATCTATACTAAATATCACAGATCCTTTGCTCCGTTTTGATGTGAACGAGGACAAACAAACAAACACACTTTCGCATTACAATATTTATACGGATTGTATTTTATGGACGTTCATGAAATGCCTTGTTGTTCAACGTAGCTGCAGCATAACATAAAAATCGTTGGGCTTTTACCAACCAATGTTTATTCGAGAGTCAATTGTTCATACATTTCGACGAGCGTTATTTAATTTCAGAATACCAAATGTGATGAGGTATAAATTGATAATGTTCAATAATTTAAACGTAATAAAATGCTGATTACAATTTTACTAGCCGTACTCCAAGCTCTTGTGATTCTATACGTATAGTCCTAATAAAAATAGTCATAGTCGTAATAAAAATAGTCATAGTCCTAATAAAAATAGTCATTACATATACAATAATTGTGCGTTTGTTACTGATCAATTTATTTTCTTATACAGACCTTACATGTTATGTTTCTGTCGGTTTTATTAGTAAGACCGTTTTACTACGTTTTAAAGAAAGGGCAAGACATTTATGTTAGTGCGTATTTAGAACTACATGACCAATGATCATCGATTTATATGATACTAGTAGACTCGGCCACGCGTTGCTGTGACTAAGGTTTACATACTCAATTTAGCCGACTAATTACCTTACACCGCC
>DWJN01003159.1:0-14040 GCA_018248895.1 Carystus phorcus | reverse complement strand
GCGCGTTCCGTTACTTTTGACGAATGAAATGTCTCTATCTATATGAGAGTCTTAGCTGTATCGATATTTTTGACCACCTTGGCTGTATCTAACTATTTGACAGCCTTGAATGTTGCTATCTATTTGCTGCCGACTGTACCAGTAACAAAATATATAAATTGTACCAATAACATCGTGTTGTAATTATCTAGCGAGCAAGCAATATGAAAATTATAAAAACTATAGGACAGTCGTGCGCATAAAAAGTCGTTACAATGAGTAATTAACGTTACGGTCCAAATTTTAATGTAAATAAATTATTGCATACGAAGTAGACCTACAATATTTTTTGCATAAATAACAATGTATTCAGTTTCGTTGTTAAACAATAAATATTCAAGTGCGCATCAAGAATATAATTTCTTATCATTATTATTAATGACAAGTAATTTATTCGAGTTATTATAATGAACATGCAATGGAACTAAACATTTAGACAACTACTTAAGATGAACACCAATATAATATGTAGTTATTATATTAGACACTTAAAGTGAACAAGTTAACAAAGTGATTTTAAAGCAATTTTGATTCGAAAACACTCCGTAGTTTATTGTATTGCATTTTGCCTTATAATACAAAAATAATATTACTAATTTGCCAAAAAACTGTTCAACCAAAAATGTTGCTATTATCGGGTTAAATTTTCCAATGTATTTAATGATTAGATTAATTAGCTATTATTAAAATAATATCAAGTGTATATAGTAGGTATATAAGTGTCTTCTAAAGGGACAAGATATAGTAGATAGGTACATAATATGTTAATGAATTATAAACATTACAACTTGTAGGCCTTTACCCTGTAAAGTTTACGTTGAGTGAATATAACAGAAAATGAGATTTAAAGCATAATTATAGCATAAAAATCCCATTAAAACACTTGTCACCTTTAGAGTTCGATACAATAATAACGGTACAATATAACATGATACATACATATGATGGTACAATATCAGAATTATAGGGTACATAATTAGGTGTTATAATCCACACTGGTACAAAAATATGTGATTTATAATGCACGAGAACATTCCTATCTAACCGCTATAGATACAATAAAGTACAACATACATTATTTATATATTTTTAAAGTTTTTTACTATAACTGGCAAGCAATGCAACATATAATTACTTTCTAATTATAAACAGGATAAAGAGTTTTATGAACTCATTAAATTGTTGTTTAACGTAGAACGTAATTTAACAAAAATAGCTTTTATATCTTCAACTTGTTGAAGGTTCATAGTAAAAATATTACGTTTAAATCCAAGGAATGGATGTATAATTTTTCTAAATGGCACTTCGATGAGTCAAAAAATGTATGGATGACATCTGTTTTGTATTAATTATCTAATAACGTTATGTACTCCCTTTAATTCGTTCTTGAAAGTCCTTCATGAATTCAGAAACTATTCGTGTACTGATATCGAAAAGACTTGGATGTGAATTAACATCCTTATGTTCACTCTTGAAAAATAATCGTAAAGTAGACTTTACACAGAAGATAGCAGATAATTCAAGAAATATCACTCTTTATTGCTACATACTTATTAAAACTCAAAGAAAGAAACTTTGGTATATAAGTTACTAAGTAAAGTAAGTTATAATATTATTATTTAAATTTTACAATACGCCCTGCCTCCGTCACGATATCTGAAAAAAAAAATGCAATATGAATTATGATAAGGATCGCTATGAAAATGATAAATCGCCATTTTATAAAGTTCGTCATATAGGACTGTAAATAGGAGCTTCTAGATAATCGTCCATTGTCATAACAACCAAACGTGTGAGTCAAATTTCAGATCAATAGAATACTGGGATGTTGGTCAAATTTAACTTACAAGATTTGAATACAGACAGACATCGAATATGTGAGGTCAAATAAAAGCTTATGTAACTCTTAGGCCATACCATTATTAAAACATGCTTGAGGATTTTCAGTGTAATAAAAAATAGTAGAAACTACAGTTTTTGTGGAAGACCTTATATTAAGTTAAAAACTTGTGGCAGGGGAAATCGGCGACATGGCTCCACCCCTCCCCCCATAAATTTTTGTATGCAAACAAATCGTAAAAATTGCTCGTACAGAGTGGCTTATAAGATATAAAATAAAATATTAAGATATTGACTTCGCAGTATACTCACATTGACCGCTCACTTCCTACCGCCAGTACTTAAGTCTTGTAGTTCGCTGCTGTCGTCGCTAGAGGCGCTGGGGCATCCGTTGGTCGACGGATTGGCCGCGGCGGCCATCGCCATCGACAGCGGTATGGTGATGAACTGCGGCTGAGTTGATGAAGATGATGCTGGCGAGAAGCCAACAATCAGGTTATTGATTACTAGAAATTCTGACGAACTTACATCACCTTGGAACTGTACTCTGTTACATTCTTGATCAACACTCAGCTCCTATTGGTCGTAGCGTTATGTTATATAGCCTACAGCCTTCCTAGATAAATGGTCTATCTTACACTAAAATCATTTTTCAAATCGGTTCAGTACTTCCTGAGATTAGCGCGTTCAAACAAACATACAAACTCTTCAGCTTTATATTATTAGTATAGATATGTATAAAAAAAATTGAAACACCCCTACCATTTGTATTTATAGTGGTAACTATCACTAACGAATGAGAGCTACATAGGACACTTAAAATATTAGATTATGTTGTAACTAGCAATCCCTCCTAGCGTTGCTTCGGTTTATAGTTACTTACCCAAATACAGAAATAATGCTTAGAAGCCATACAAATACCAACTTATCGATGATTTGTTATTCACAATAATCACATCATAAATCTTAAGGATAATGTAGCTTGTTATGGTGAAATTTTTTTCAAAATCGGTTCAATAGTTCCAAAGATAAAAAATTACAAACAACAACAAACTTTACCTCTTTATAATATTAGTCTTGATGAGAAGATTGAATAGAAATAGAAAAATGTTTATTCCGCCATGAAGTAACATGTGCATAATTGTAATCAATAATAATTATTATAAATAGAGATATAACGTGTGGCGTGGGTTGCCACGCTCTCTGGTATTATGTGACCAATAATGTGATACAAGCTTCAAAACATACCTTCCTGTCCTTGATTAGCAACTCCCAGGATGAAGCCCTGTGGATATCCCATGGCCAGATTCCCCAAGCCGAGATGCGAGCCCAGTCCATCCAGGCCCACGCCAGCCAACACCCCCGTGTGGTACAGCATTGCCCCACCAGGCATCTCCATCTTGGGCATGATCTTCCGCAATGCTGGTTGATTGGACTTGGTGTCGTTTTCCTGATTGCTCGTAGAAGTGGATGCCGCATTGTCGGTTGTTTGTTCCCTGGAGAGAAACAGAAGACTGCAAGTCAGTAACTATGATAGATATTTGAAAGAAAAAAGGGACTCTGGAGATAGGTTTGGTTGAGGTTGGAAATGCGTCGAACCCAATCTAAAGGCTGTCCCAAAATGCTTAGCAGAGCAAACAAAACTAAGTTAAAATAGGTAGGTACTTTTTAGTGTTGTCATTTTCATGATTATGTAAATAATATCGGCCTTATTACAAAACGTGGACTAGCAAAGTACCGGTTTAAACTTTTATTAGACCAAGTAAAATGAACCTTGGCTTAAAGTATAATATGATAAACCTATAATTGATAATCGGGGTTTAGACCTTATTTTGTAATAAGGCGGCATTTGTTTGTTACTTAAACCTGCAGTACAATAAGTCGATTTAAAGCCTACTGTTATCTCTATATGTCGACCCAGAAAGTTGGTCTGAAGATGATAAGTACATAAGATGCAAGATAACATAAATATATTATTCTCTTCTTCGTCTCGCGTATTTTGTATTTTGTTTTATGATCTTCTAACAGATCTCCTTTCTCATTCTTTCCTATTTCAGTCTGCAAAATTTCCATAATTTCACAGCAAAAACTTGAGCCTATCATCCAAAAACATCTTCATACGTACCTGTTATTGATCTCCCGCTCAACGGCCTCGCTGGTCCAATCCTTGTTGTACGTCTGCATTTGTGCCAATTTCTCGCTCGGTGATTCCGGTTCGCTGCCACTCTCGTCGCCACTGTCGCCTGAAGACGCTGGTTCATCCTGGGAAATAAACAAACTGTTTAATGTCCCATTTCAAACAGGAGTTCTCTTTTTAAACCTTCTAACTACTACATATACATAGTACCTAACTCGAAATGCGGGATTCCTGTCCTCTCAAAATAACGTGGTAAAATACGTGTATAACGTGTAAACAACGTGGTAAATACAGCTGTACGATGCTTCGTGGACACAGAAGACGACGTCAATATAAAAACGTGAAGCATTTCGAAGCAAATTTTGGCATTTTATATTGTTCTTTCTATTACAGATATTATAAGATGTACTGAGGAGATGTTTCGCTGTTTTTTGTCCTTGATGTAGAAGCACCTTTACGAAACGGTGCGAAAATCAAAAAATGACGTGCATAAGTGATTTTTGCATAAATAAATGATTTTGAATTTGAATTTACAATTCTCCTGAACTAGTAGTCTCCCAATAAACCAGTGCACCAATTCTCATAAGACAGAGAGATTTCACAAAGGATTCTTGACGTTAGTACGAATATTCCGGTATATTCGTAACGACCTTCATCAGAAAGAACAACGCAAAAACCCTTGAATATAAGCACTGAAAAAAAAATAAAGTACAGCTCTTTACCGCAATATTTTAAAGGCAGCTCGAGTTAAGACCGTCGCAAAGATTCTTTTGAAGAAAATGTAACGGGGAACATCTTTAAAACGCGAAGCCATCGCTTAATCTGCTTCCTCTCAACTCTGTTTGAGTTTTAATCTCGAAATACACTGTTCTATTTTTAAATATTTGAACTTTATTCTGTATTTCAAAGATACGAGAAATAAGGTGGAACCGTTTGGCGCAACGGTTGCCATATCGTTGTGGTAGTCAACTGGTTCTGGGTTCGATTCCCAGCGAGGTAAAAATTTGAATGAAGACTTTATTTCTGTTCTCAGTCTGGACTGGCTATGAGGGTGCATTGTTATAAAAAAACGATTATGCAATAAATAAATAATGCCGCACACTCATAGCCCCACACTAGGATACCCTGTGTCGTGGGTTGCATGGACAACACAGAAAAACAATTACACACACACCCAGACCTAGAAAAGAAATTTAAACTCATAATTTAAATTTCGATCACGCTGGGCATCGAACCCAGGACCCTTCGGACGGCGGTCCGGCGTGGTGACCATTACGCCACGCAGGTCGTCGAACGAAAAACGGTTCATCTATGTCGTATACAAATTTACACAAGACAGGAATGAATAATATCCTTATTGCTGTAAATACTTCAGAGCAAGATGTAAACACTTTTGTATAATAAAGAACAGTTTAATAAATAGAACAATTAAAAACAATAAGCACATTTTAATAGCACGAAAAAGCAAGTTCATGGTCTCCACAGACAATATTCCTACAGTTTATTTACTAAACTTAAAACTAACAACAAAAAAATTACAAGATTGCAGCAGAAGTCCAATATATATTTTTCACACATTGTGGTTTTTACACGGGTAAAAACGACCGCAACCTTATTTTACAAGTGAGTCAGTAAATGATTGTGTCCACGCTAATTAATATAGGTTAAAATAGCTTATCAATATTAGCATTACAAACCGCTATATGCCATGTTCAATTAGACGCGAGATAGTACAGAATTATATAAAATCGATAAAGCTGAAAATAATTGGGGTAATACCAATAATTGGTGCGTGGAGCGGAAAACCGCGTGATTTATATATTATTAATTACTCCCGTTTCTGAAAATAATCTATACTAATATATAAAGCTGAAGAGTTTGTTTGTTTGATTGATTATTTGAACGGGCTTACCTCAGGAAGTACTGGATCGATTTGAAAAAATCTTCCGATTTGAAAAATTATTTTAGTGTAAGATAGTTAATCTATGGAGGAAGGCTACAGGCTATATAACATCACGCTAACAGGAATAGGAGAGGAGCAGCAATAAAGAATATTGCGGAATCGGCAAAATTTTGAGCTTTATTGCGTGCGCTGAGTAAACGGTGAAAGTTACTCAAAAATCATGTATTACAATATTGTTCCCCTTTAAAAGTTCTAAATAAAAGTCCGCGATAGCCCTTTGAGGTTAACACATAACCATTTTTTATGGTTATAAAAATACTTCTTAAATAATAATAATTTATATGGCAAAACAACGTTTGCTGGTTTATATAGTTAATTATATTGTCACTATTTAATTTGTTTATCATGGTATATATTAGTTACAACTGAATCCCAAAAAAATAAGATTATTTTATAAGATTTTGAAACAAAACTATTATTATTTTTTCAATATTTTAATGACTTCGTAGGTGCAACTTGGACATGAACACATTAATGTTACCCCAATATCGTTTAAACAAATTTGAATAAGAAATTAGCCTTTGCCACCGCGCCGCTGTGATCCAATATACAACCGACGACCGTTTCAAGAAATCTGATTCATCACCAGCTTATTTGTCAGTTATTAACCAAAAAAATAATATAAATTATAATCGCCAAAGACGCTTTCGCTCTTCCTTCCCAGTATTCGGTTCAGTTACGTTACAGTTCAATGCCTTCGCCGCGAACGATAACGTATTACTGCAGTAAATCCATTTTTTTGCAGCTCAAACGAATCATGCATAACTCAAAAGAATTTTGACACAAAACGGAAGCAAACTCCCAAGAGGCGACATCACGTTTATGTCTGGCGATTTATCGCAATCGTGACCGTGACGGGATCACTCGCAACGATTGATCGCCATATTAAAATTGCAGCTACATCGGGACTAATCAGGGACATTCGATGATTAAATGGATTCGAAGAACTTGTAAAGACATACGTTATTGTCAAGTGTCAGCCTGGTAAAAGTTATAGGTCGAGTAAAAGTATTAAGGCAAGGCGTTAGCGGGTTAGTTTACAAAAAAAAATACCGGAGGTATTATATAGTTTTGCCTTAGAATTTTCTAGACTTAACACGGGATCAACTCTTTTCATGTACATTCTTTGAAGTTTTATGTTAAGTATCTACTATTACTGAATCCTCGATCCTAAGCGATCGACAGAGTTAACCAACTGCAGACGCGGTCGGTACCTGGATGGGTGACCGCAATGTGGCAAAATTCCTTGAGCGTTTCCGTGCTGTGAGGGCATGTTAAGGCATCGGTCCCAGTTTTCATCGTACCCGAATAAATACTTCTGACACTTGGGTTAGCCACCAACCCCTTCAATTCGCACTGGACCCATGTGGTAAATCTCTTCAGTGATGAGGAGAGCCCCGTGCCCTCTAGACGCCATAAATGCGGTGAAGGTAGGTATTATTACTGCTTTTTTATACGGTACATTACTGAATTACTGGAGTGAGACAATGACATCGTAAACACAGCACCGTTATCTCACTAATTCATTACCGATAATTTTTATACGGCGCTTGATTTTATATTTATCAGCGTAATTACTTTAATTAAAAACCAGGACGAAAGAACATACAAAAATAGAACAAAAAACCCAAACACGCATATGATTATTGTCGAATATCGACGTCTGCGGAAACAAGAAACATGTTTCAATAAAATCGCGGAAACTAACAAATTTATAACAATTGTTAGGCGTTAAGACTGTTTCCCAGAGTAAACAATGGTACTGGCGTAGTTGTCTAGTAAAAACATGTTCCTGTTTGACGGGAATGATGACAATAAACTGGACGAATGAGACAATTCAGGTACATGCACACGAAGTAGGTAGATGCATACAAACAACACGACAATGGAAAAATTTTACTCACGTCAAAAGGTTTCCACAAATTACATGAATATTTTATAGACAACAATGCTTGGATATGAGTTTGGTAGTTATAAACAATACTACTCAAGTGTAACTATGTGTAACCTGTAACTACGAATACGAAAAAAAAACCGAGTCTTTCCATTTATTCTTTCAAAATCGCTTATCACACGTCCTTTTTGAAAACAAAATAGAGAACCTAAGCATACTATTAATAAGACGCATGTGTAGATTTGTATTGAATTTTCTTTTAATTTGCAAATTCAATAAGGCAATTGTATTCATGATTACGTAAAGTTATGAAGAGAGCCTGGGTAAGAAAAATAAGAATACAAGATGGATCAGTTTCAGTATGAAATGGAGCATTAAACATGCAAACAGATGTTAACGCATGGATGAATAAGGTATTACTCAATCTTGTTTTACATTATAAAATATTGCCTAGTTCATTGATAATTTTTTTCTAAAATGCATGCAATATAATAAAGAAAATACCACAGATAAAATCTTCTAATTTTCACCTAAATGATTCATATTATGTAAAATAAAATGGTACATACATCGTACACACAGTTATTAAGCGGCGCGTACATTATTTACGCATAATAATAATGTTGATAATATGCATTCAGGAAAACGTTTTTGGATGTCATAGTAACTATACATCATACCTTGTTTCATCACTAGTTATTTCAAAAATACTGTTACAGGAATATAATTATGCTGACAGATGAGAGAAAGGCCCGAGATAAATTACTCGCTGATAAGTGTAAAATATATTTGAGTTAATCTACATTATCTACTTCTTATGCAACATCTTTGGTATTATATATTATAATAGAAAGCCTGACGATAGAAGCTAATTTTAATGTCACGATGATAATGCTTACATAAATACGGACCTGTCCAACCATCAATTTTCGTTATTTGGAAGCCAATAGAATAATTTGCGTCCGCCATCAACAAATAGTTAGAAAGTGAAATTTCAATAGCTTTAGACAATACATCTTGAATGTCTTCATCTGAACGAACTTATTAATGGAAACATCAATCATTACCAGAGATTTGTTCTCGATTGCTCCCGTCGCAACGAACATTGCATGAATGAGCGTTGTTGATAATTGTTTATCAATATAATTACTTTTTTAAAAGAAGCAAACAGTTATCTTGATTTCGCGAGTTTTTAGCGCCAGATTATTTATTTGTTTATTTATTTAAACTTTATTGACCACAATAAATATTACGGTAGAAATGGCGAGCTTAATGCTTAATGCATTCTCTGCCAGCTAACCATTGGGCCAAACTGATATACACGAAGAGCGGTTTATTCTGTAATACAGAGTGATAACAATATGATATAGATAAAATATATTAAATTATAATTATATTTACATACAAATACACAATAATATAAATATAATATGTATATCTATATATAGATAAAAATACATATAATACCTATATATAAACAATATATAAATAACAGAATAATTGAGGTTTAAGTATATATAGAGAGTCAGAGATGATAACATAAATTAATTACAGATTTGATAAAATAAAAGTGTCTGCAGCTTTTTTTAAAGTTAAACTTAGTTCCCGGATTTCTTAGTTCATATTATTATTATTATTTCCTTAAACTACATTTAAATCATTTCTCCGAACATCACGAAACTTCGGCTTAATTACGCCCGCTTTGAATCTTCTAATTATTAACCAACGTTTGACAATTGGCACACAGACTTCACTTCGCCTCTGGCGCTTCTCGAAGACTAAGTCGAGGGGTGGTTTAAATTATATTTGTTATTTCAAGGCTCTTATTAAATTATGCGTCACGAATTAGGCTATTTTTGGAAAACATTTCAATCTTTGCTATAGATCAAAATGTTTTATTTTTTAATGCATCAAGTAGTAAAAGACGTGTTTAAAAAAATAGTTTTGTAGTTGGTTTTTTTTATTATAAGTTAATGCTTGACTACAGTCCCACCTGATGGGAAAATGCCGGTAAGTATTCCATTTCCATTACATAAGTACAGTGAGTTTGAGAACTGTGAAGTAGGTAAATGTTTGTGAACAAACGCAGATTAAAGACTGTATATGTATGTAGTATAAGTTATAGTAAAAAATTACGTCATAACGACGCTGTTTATTATCACGTGACTTGGCTGTCATTATTGTTTGAATTGCGGTTAAATATGGACAAAAGTATTTTTTTCGGAATTAGTATGCCTTGATATAACAGATATATTGCTACACTATGATGCTATTAAATTATGTAAGTAAACTGTCGGTCGAAAATTATTCGCCCATGAGCGACTGAAGACCTTAAAAAAATCATATTGGATTTTTATGGAATATTGAAATGGCGTTCGTAAGTATTATGAAGCTTAAAATGAATTAGCTTAAGTTATTTATATAAAAATACTACCTATCTTACCTACATAGATACTTATAGGTCAGGAATGAAAATAATATACTGATTAAGCAGTACATGTATAAAGTGGCGAATGAAAAACAGATATTATATGTGTAATCATAAAGTTATGCTTACCACTGGAGCAGACTAAGAAATGAGCCATACGTAATTGTTCTACTCGGAAAATCTAAGAAACGGCGCTCAAGCCACGCCGCGGGGCTTGCTTTAATCTCTCTTGTCGCTTGCAAACTGTACAAACGTTTCCTTTTACTGGGAATAGCTAATGATTCTCTTAATCTACTTAAAAATTCTCAAAGGAGTCAAATGTTCTTAAGAGGAACGGAAAATTTACTCTCAGGTCCCGCTGGCGACGAACGATAACGCGCTAATTTAAATTCTGTTCTTTTTTTAATTATGTTATTTTTTTTAATTTGTTTCGTTTATGATTATTAGATGCCGGTTAGTTTTCCTGTTAAAAACCTGGGAGTGTAATTTAGGTAGTATTTTAGGAGTTCGATGTAAATAAAAACTTGTTTGATAAGATATAATAATGACCACCTTACTTTTACTTTACCTTATTTTAGTTATTTCCAAAATAAGAGAACTGTTAAGGCATGTATTGTTATTGAAGAATGGTGAAGGGATTGTTTAAGACGGACTTATTAGAACTACGATATTACCGATTATATACAAGTAACAGATCCCAAATCAATTTAAAGTGGCGAAAACGTTTATTATTCTATTTTATCATTATATGTGGCAGCGTGGCGTACGATATTGAGGTGAGGTTAAAAACAACGTGATTTGAATCTAGACGTTGTGCAGACTAGGCTAAATCGACATACACTTGTGTTATCGGTTGGGGAGGTGCCAAGCTCGGTACATTTTTAGGCATCAAAAATTTTACATTGACTCGCTCTAACTATAGTAACGCACAGTCATATTAGCATTCCAGAGAAAACGTGACAGTACATTATTTACAATTGTTGAAAATATCTTCTTGTTAAAAGAATTTTTAATATTTCAGATTATGCCAGCAATATAATATTCTCCCTTCATTTCATTTTCACTGTTCAAGTATTTGTTAATACCGAAATAATCGCTCATATCACCCCTGACAAAGGAAAATAATACATGTAAATCCCATTTCACTGATGGCTGACAATGTAAAAACCGTGTCGGCTCCGTTTAGTTTTGGCGCGCTTTTCTCTTTGGCGCGCTTTTCACTTTCGCGGGCTCTATATTGTCTTTGATCATAACACGTGAATTATTCAACATCGCCCCGCCTGTCACAGTCTGTTCTACTTGACTAGGGGTAACTATGACGATATAACTGCGCCGTCGAAATGAACACTTTATTGCTTTATTGCGTTTACATATTTTCAATGACTCCAGGTTATTGATACAGATGTATTCAGTGATGTGAATATATTAGAAACGAAGATATTCCAATAATTTTATAGAAAATTTAATAAAGGAATTTTGTTTTTATGATAAAGGAATTCAATCCGTGTTTCCAAAGTTTAATCATCTTCGTGGATAAATAATATTACTGCATATTTATAGGAGGAGTATAATCGAAGAGAATTGATAAAAAATAATATTTTCTGAATGTGACTTCATAGACATAGATAGTTTAAATCACTCAAAAATGTTTTCCATATTTATAGCCTATAAGCCAACAGCCCGACAACCTGACAAATTTACATTCGCAACAGGGTTTTCACTTGTCACATTACTGCCCGGAAAGCATTCAGATGCAAAATTCACCGCACCGTTTGAGACAGCCCTGACATGCGGAAGTGATATTTTTGACGTGTGCAGTATCTATGCTCTGTGCCATTCTTTTTTCAAATTTAACGGTGTCCTTGAGTGATATGACGCTTGAGTGCTGACAGACAACCGGTAGATTGGTGTACGACTCTATTATAATGCTAATCTAATAACGGATGGAAAGGAAGAAAGTTTATTTGCTTGTCTTTTAAAACGACGTGTTTTTATAGTCTTAGAATGAGTGCATTCTGTATTCAAATAGGTATTGTAATACCATATTTAGAATTTGAGACGTATGACGATTACTTGTACTTATAAAATAAATGTATTGTAGGATTATTTGTTGATGTTCTATTAAGGCTTACCATGACGGTTTCCTAACGCAAGTGATTTACCAAGAAAAACAGTTGTTTCAATAACTTTCACCAGTGTTAATTAAAAAATGGAGCGTGGTATGCATCAGATATTCTGAACTATGAAAAGGCCTGTGAGAATCATTCTTTGACATGTTTAGAGACGCCACGGTATTTTTTGGTCTTCAGTGGATTGTCCGTATAAATTTTAATTTACTCATTGAAGCATTTACAATCCTATAACACAATTATAGAATAAAAATGTAAAAATTAATTACGAGTATTTTGAGTACTAAATAATATGTATATCAATAGAGCTGATTTTACAGTTGGTAAAAGTCTTAACTTTTTTTTTTATTATAGTGTTGTATTCATATTTTAGAAATCCCGTAACATTTGGCAAATGGCAAAAAGTCTCGAAAGTGTGCAGCTATCAGGCTTTCGGGCGTACCCCATGTGAAATGCTTGGTGTTACGCGCCATTGATCCTTACCCACACGAGTTAAGTTATGATCTGAATTTTATTTAAATATTTCTGACAATGCCTATGTTTTGCACAAACTTTCACAACGAGACTAAACACAGTAAAAGTAATTCATACTGTTTGAAAAGTATAATTTAAATATTCCTTTAAACAGTACATCGAGGTGTTGAGACTATTTAGTTTAAACTAATTAATTACAGTAAATTAATTAAGTAAATGCTCGTTATTAGGAATAACTCAAAAAGTACTAGTCAGATGTCGCTCAAATTTATATGGGACCAGTACAAGCTTTTGGATAAAAAAAGAATTATCCAAATCAGTACATCTAATACACACACACACACACACACATGAAAAAAACAGACGAATTGAGATCCTCCTCCTTTTTTGAAGTCGGGTAGTAAAACGCAGTAACAGTTAATAGTATTATTGTCTTGATGCTTATATCAGGCGGAATAACGATTTTAGATTCAATGTTTAACTAATTCCGACTACTAAACCATACGCGTCACGGTCGATTATCACAGTCCTTAAAACATAATTGGTTAGTAAAAAAAACAATCCGTCACGTCACGTCACGATACTATCTCCGGCACGCTCCTCCGTGACAGATCGCGACAGATACGTGACAATGGAGCTTCATATTCCAATTGACAGGTGGGTTTAAAATTAGATTACCCGCTAGATACATCGTAAGATACACCACAGACCTCTAATATAAGTATATGTATGTTGAACTTCCTTAGTACAATTTATAATTTTATAGATTTATACTCAACTGCCACCGCATGCCAGGATTTTCATTTTATCTTAAGTAATAATCATTTTTTTAACACAGGTGCGGAATTAATGCTTATTGCTAAAAGGCATTAAGACCTTTTGTAAAACTTAACTTTTAGGATGTTACAATAAAGAATAAATAAACCAAAAAAAACATCAAGCTGGATTGAAACACATAAACAGACATAGATATAGTAATGATATAGTATTAGGTTAAGTTGGACATAAGAATCTGCGCTGTTTGCCAACTATGTCCGCTGATCGCTTCTAATTATAACTAGTCCACTTGCAAATAACCTACATTTAAATCCATACAATAACATGGGTGTTTACATTAGTTGTGGGGGTAGGGGGGTA
>DWJN01003158.1:0-14045 GCA_018248895.1 Carystus phorcus | reverse complement strand
GGTCACCCATCCAGGTACCGACCGCGCCCGCAGTTGCTTAACTCTGTCGATCGCATAGGACCGACGCGAGCCGCCGGTCTCCATCCCGGGCAGTCCTCAGTTACGTGCTTAATTCACTCCACTCCTTCCGATAGTGCGTATTAGGGAAAAATAATAAATACAAGATATTGTTTTTAAATACAAGATATTACTTTCTTAATAATAATATAGCCCTTACACGAATTACTACCCCGTGTTGTCTTTGTTGTGTGGTGTGTCGTGTGGGTTTTTATTAGATACTGATCGTCGATATGACAAACTGAAAAATAAATGGTTAATAACATAGTTAAAAATTTCTTGAACTGAAGTACACAATAAATTAGTTAAAATGTTGAGACTAATTGATCACAGAGTAAGTTCTGTAAAAATAATTAGAAATGAGAAGACAGTGTACAACGCTACCGCTGTTTTATTGCTCTGCGCCTGAATAAATAAAATTAATTTATTTGTTATTATGTTGGCGTGGGTGCGAAGGCGAAATGTTTACGTATTGCCTATTAAAGTTCCCTCATAAATGTTATCTGCCGTTTATTGCATGAAGATGGTGGCAATTTAGTGATTTCTAAACTACTATTAAAGTGTTTTCCCTTAATTAATTAACCAATGGCTTTGATTACTTTTACGGCGCCACCGAATTATAAATATAGACACGTACATGGATTCGATCAATTAGTGGCTTTGTTGAGAGTTGGAAAGTATCATACCATCCTATACAATTGATAATTTGTCCAGCGCAATCCATAATTGCTGTGTATAAAAATGTTTAGCGACGAGTGTTATCAATATTTTTTTAAATTGGTACACGTCGCTTGTAAATATGTTATGAAAATCGGTTGAAAACAGAGAAAAAAATGGTTCTGAACTATGTTATGTTATGTTTACATTTTTTGTGTAGGTATATTGTTAAACGCCTATCTGGAATTTGGGAGCTCACTTCCAAACATACAACCCAGTTCTCAACAAATCACTTTATTATTAATACATACTAGTATACGTTATTGGGCGAATGACGTTGTCCGTTAAATAATATACATTTTATGATTTCCAGCATACAAATTGTTAGCGTGATTCACATTTGTTACAACGCCATCTAGTTAAAATTTCCCTAATTAAATAAGGGTATGAAAATACAGATTTTATTTAAATGTATAAAAGTCAAATAAAATACGATTTTATGTATTACTTTCGAATTTTTTGTAATCCATATACAACACGGATGGATGAATATCCATTTAAGTAGATTCTTACATCGTTCTGGATTCGCCTGGATATCAAAACTGTACTAGAATCCTTGAAGGAAAGGTCGTTAGAAAGTCAAATATTGATTTTGAACTCAATTATGCAAATGAGGTCTACTCCGCGTTCTGTGTACAAAGTCCGGGGATTTAAAGTCTGTTAAGATGACAAGCGAAGGGATTCCCTTTGAATAATAAGAACTGTTTTTTGGCAAAGTTGAGGCTAATAGGACAGGATAATGGCGGTACAATGAACTGAATTTTGTTTGATCGCATTGAATAGAAACTACGTTTTAGAGTTATTACAGGAGACCCGGGCAATTTCGTTTCGCCTAACAGTCAATACAATTGACATAAATTGTCATAATTTCTTTATTTGGTAACCGATTTAAATGAAAAAAAAAACATTAAGTGAAGCCTATTACAATATTATCCTGAAAATTGTATTCAAATCAAATGAGACGTTCTTGAGATTAACGCGCACAAACATACAGACAAAATGAAAAAAACATTATTTTGGGTTCTCTTTATAAGGGCCCCCATTATGAATTTTTTAAATATTTGCCATGTACAGACAGCGAATTTTATTAAATAGATATTGAAGATAATATTTTATTTTTATTTAACGCGGTTTCGGCCCGACAGTTCACATAAATTTTTAAAACGTTTCACCTAAACCATAAAAGATGAAAGAAATTTGTTTACCATTTAGGTTTATTTATGAATAACGGAATAATTTATTTACGAATAAATGTAGTAAGTTGTACATATTATATATTAATAACGATATCAATTTCAATATCTTTCAAAAGCATGCCACATGAAAGCGGTCGGTTCTTTTGTATTAAAATGGATTTAATACATTTCAGTTGCTTCAAATAAATCAATTCGGAGTTGAAAGCGGTAAATTAGTCCAGGTTAAAAGTATAAAATAAAATTATCAGTAACGTAAATACAGTCTGAGCTGCCAGGTTATATTTTACTACTACGGATAGTCAGTGGCAGGTTTCAGGTTTTTTTGCCTTTCTTTGTTCACTTTTGTAGAGGTTCTATGGACTTAATAAAGGTTTCTTCTTCTTCTTTCTTCTTCTTTCTTCTTCTTCTTCTACTTGGCTAACAACGCATTGGTGTTGGATAGTGTCGTGAAAACCGTACAGTGGAAGAACGCCAGGTGTCCAGGTGGTGTTGGTGGAACCTGGTTTTGCATCGTGCTGAGCAGTGACGGAAATTAACCGCAGGTATTAAATCAAACAGTTCATGAGAACATTCCCCATTATACAGACTGTTGTAGACGCAAAATACACAATCAATATAAGAAGATGATTGTTGTAGATTAGCGTAGTATACGTTGTAGCATAAGAGGTTAATGTCTATCGTATAAGCGAGTGTTTATAAAAATTGAGTGTCTGTTTATGTTTCTCACTTTTTCACTTGAGAACACACACCTAGTTTTTTTCCTTTCCGGTAACAGGTTTCCTTTTTTTCTTAGTTTCAAGTTATAAGCACGTCCGTTGCACTCCTCTATGATGTTTCAATGTAAACATTAACATAATAGGCTTTCTGCAACTCAAGAAAGCATCGTGGCGAGCTACTTACGAAAGGTTTCTAAAGACTTCTATCCAGTACCTACGTCGAGAAGCGTTCAAAGGATTGCAGGCGGTCGGTTTAAGAGTGATGCTTCAAAACAGCTGCCCGCCTCATTTTTAAATTCTTCAATAAAACATACTAAAATAGGAAGCTAATTACTAACGAAGATATAAGTTTAAAAAGATTGGGTAGTGTAGACTAGAACGTTTTGATTAATGATGAGAACTTGAATAAAAATAGATCTAACACATGAGCTTCTAAAATATTTGAGCGAATTAATGTTTATCATGGCGTGGCGTAATGGTTACCACCTCTGACCGCCATTCGAAGGGTCCTGGTTTCGATTCCCAGCGAGGCGGAGATTTAAATGATGAGTTAAATTTCTGTTTTCGGTCTGGGTGTGTGTATATGTCTTTCTGTATTGTCCATGGCACCCACGACACGGGGTATCCTAGTGCTATGAATGTGTGACGTCATATTATTATTATTTGTCGTAGGTGCAAGCCTACATTACATACAGGTATTAAAGAACTCTTAGCGTCGCTCATTCTAGGAGAACACTTTTTGTAGATTGACGTACTAATAGAATTGAATTACTATTAGTTATTGTTGAAAATATTTAATTGGTAGTCCTTAGTTGTAAAGTTCTATAGTGCTAATGTATAGCACGCTGCTCCAGTATGGACTGCTGAAAGGGTTAGTGGTCAGGGTGTCAGAAGCTTTTATGTCGCCCGAAGGCTTCTGACATAGCTTGACAACTGCGATAACAACCGGGGTAAACGGTTTAACGTGCTCTCTGAAGCATAGAAATGGGAAAAAATTTCAGCCACCAGCGGCCATGTGTCCAAATACCGACCACGCTCGCAGTTATTTAACTCGATCCATCGTTTAGAATCGACGGCTACATTGATATAGGCATATATACTAGTAGGGATTTAGAAAGGGTCTCTCGTATTTCTAGCTACAGAGAAATGTCCATAAAACGTTGGAATCTCCATTTTATGTGGAGTTCGTTTCGTTTTACTGTTTGTTTGTGTTGTATTATTTTATTAAGTTTTACGATTTATATCGCGAGCCTGCGGATTGTCTGCGGTTACAATAAAAAGGTTCATCGAGTTTAGAGACGTCGGGTTTCAATCAATTGGTGTCGATGCGGCAGAGAGCGTTTGTTTAAATGGCCTGGAAATTGTTTCACTGGTCTTCGGGTTTAGGGAGATTTTAAGTTAAATCATTTTCTTTTTTACTCGATACATATCAAATTTAAACAGGATCACATGGCAAGTACCTTTCGAATATAAAACAGAATTATCGAAACCGGTAAACCCAATAAAAAGTTATGATATATAAAAAATACAATCAGATTGAGAACCTCCTCCTTTTTGAAATCGGCTTAAGATAAAATAATTTACGTAAGTGTAATTTTAACTCCCAATAATTTGATATTCAATTAAGATTTATTTAATGCAGTTTTTTATACTGTCAGTCGAACAAGAATTAAATTGAGTAAGTATTATCATTAGCAAATTATCTTTGATTAAACTGTGAACAGCCGCAAAAAATTAAAAGACTTCATTGATTATTTTTTGTTCCTCAATAATATCCGCTAGATGTACAACGTTTTTTCAAATCTCCCTGAATGTATTATAATTGAATAATCATTTGTTCTCGGAATATCTGTTTCTGTCATTACTGTTGGATTGCTCCTGATTGAATAATGTTATTTTCCTTTGCGTTCAGAGCACGGATGTGTTCTATCAAAGAGTATGTTTTGGCTATAAATTTGTATATTTGATATTGGAGCGTATCAAAGTATCTCGTACATTCACGACAGTTTTATAAATTTGATAGTATTTTATTACTCGTAAGTGTGATTCAATGTATTTTGTGATGAAAATTGAGGCGGGATTTAAAGTATTGATAAAATAACTACGCTAAGTAGGTACAGAAATATTTACTGTATGTAAAATATGTTTTTTTTCTAGTTTTCGTATAAATTTTGTTTGTAGCTCTAATTTCAGGTTTAAATAGTGTTCTGAAATTATTACTAGTACAATATTGCACATGGTACATAATTATAAATTAATAACGTGATTTCTCATTGTCACCACGTACGTGTTCTAAACTCGAGTACTAAAATCGAGCTACATCGATTTTATTAAAAAAAATTAAGACATTTATACATGATCAATTTTTGCGTTTTTTAAATGATGTAAGAGGTTTCAAATTTGAATATTCAGACATGAATTTTGTTTTAAAACAACAGTAGTGAGGTGAGTCGAAATTTTCGAGCGTGTGCGTAATATTACGTAATATGTTAACTCTAATTTACGCACATCAAATAGTAGTTCGTCAGTCGCGACTCCCGACACTAATGCCTTAACGATATCACACCGTTATGCGACGGTAATCATCATTTCAACTGACAACTTGCCCCTTCTTGATGTGCCTTTCCAACTAGTGGAGGTTGTCAGTCAGCTTCGCATACTTTCTTTAGTCTTTGGCGAGGTGAAAATGTTGTTCCAGTTAAGTGCAAATAGTTGCAAAGTACCCGGATTCTATAGATCGGTTATCTTGATAAAAGTATACAAAAAATATAGATATTATTTGAAAATATTTGGGGCTTTATTAACGAAATACTTTCCAGAGCAATAATTTATGGAACTTTTGACGGGGGTTAGTTTGGCTATTTGTGTAAATCTCTGAGCCAGCTTGAGTAATTTGGATGCGAGTTTCTTAAATGTATTTTAATAATTTTGAGGCAGAATTTAGTAGGCTAGTATTTTTTTTAATTTAAGTATTTCTTGTAATTACCAAAGTACCAGTTCATAAATGTCATTGTGTTCATTGTCTATGGTTGGTAGTTGGTGGAGGTTTGGTCTATGGTACGGTGACTCGCGTCGTTCCTAAGTCATCGACAAAGTCAAGCAACTGCGGGCGCAGTCGGTACCTGGTGTGTGTGAACACTAGTGGTACTAGTAGCAAAATGTTTTGAGCATATCTGTGCATCGGAGTTTTGATAAGCCGTCGGTCCCGGTTGTTATCGTAAATAACATAATCAAGCCATGTCGGAGGCCTTCGAGTGGCAAAAAAACTTCCGACACTTGGTCTGGCCATTAACTCCTCCATCAATACAGAGAAGGCGGATTGATGCTACAATAATTCTTTACCAGCCAACCTTCGTAAAGTAACAGTAGCATCATCGGTATACACATCGTAAACGAAAACAAAAAAGAGAGGTAAAAAAATATAATAAAAAATATATACATATAAAATAATATATTTGTGTATTGCCAATGCTATCCACGACCACGGGCATGAGTATGGAGGATTATTATTTATTATATCCAACGCAAAACGCACTAGTTACCATCCAGTATGAACACGTCCTAGCTGCGGTCAGTATCTAGCGTCAGGTTGTAACACGAGCAAGTGACTTCGCCAGTAATTGACTGCACAGCACGTCAGTAGCAGCTGCGACTGCGCAGTCAGGGGGAAACGGACGTGTAATGTCATCAGTCATGGTTGAAGCGAACACGACGCCAGACTGTTTACTGGTCTACTCACAACTGAATTCACATTCACAGGCCGGATCTGTTCTGGGTACGATCGAGCGATGTATGTACACTTTAGCGAGCAATGTACAATATTTTTGTACAATATTTTTTATTCAGTAAAGTTATTGCTTGACGTCAACCACAGATGGTAAGTTAAGACGTCAAATTGGTGGACGCATTAACTTAGCAAAGACCTATTAATTATCAACGTTTATAATTAATATAAATACTGTATTTGCAAACGAAAGTAAACGGACATTGTTTCAAAATTATGTAACTATCAAATTGTTACGTATTTGTGGACATGTACACACATTTTGTAAACAAAAATGTACACATTTATAAAACAATTTGATAATATGATTTTAAAACTAAGATCGTTTACTTTCTTTTGCACCGTACACTGTTTGTATTAATTTAGAAAATGTAAACATTTCATTGCTTTTTTATATAATATGTTACTTAATAACTTTTTACTTGGTGTAGTTACAGATTTTGATGATATGATTTTTATATTTTGAAAACTGATACCACATTTAAATTTGACGAGTAGTTTTTGAGTTATCCCTAATAATCCGCATTTAATTGATGTGCATGACCTCGGAAATACAAATATGTAATTCCGCGTATTTAATTGTGGTCAGTTTGTTCATCGATATCATTATTTAATTTATTAAAGCAATTTATTCACTGAGCGATCATTATCGCGTGAAGGACAAATTACACAAATAACACAAAAGATTTTACTACGGGTGTACTTAGTAGTAATGTTATTCTATACTTGACCACATACGTACTTAGTGATGGTGTTCGGTCAGTGAAGGGTGCAAATAAGCGTATGACAATCGGTCGCGGTTAAGTAGCCGGTAACGGTTGCCAACATGTTTTAGTTTGAATAAAGTGTTAAGTTCACCATATAATATACAATAACTGATTATTAAAAGTAATTGTTATGACTATTTTGCCATTGCGACCGGGGCGCCATCTGGATGGGGTGCAGAGAACGATATACAAAATATGGCGGTAAAGGTTTTTTTTAAATGAAATATTATTGTGACTGTAATAATGTATTAAATAAGCATAATTATAACTCGAATTACCATCAATGGGGTTTTTATTTAATAAAACTTTTTCAAAAAAGCTATAAAAATATAGCATGCTTAAAAAATATAGTTTTTGATAGGGGGAAAAAATTAGACTAAGTTGTATTTTTACTCATTTATTTTTTATCAGAACTATATTTTTTATTTTTTTACTATTGCAAAATATAAATAATGATATATTGTATTGAAATATACTTCGAAGTTAAGAAGTACAGTTCAACAGTATATATAGTACGCTTGACAACCCTATCGGTAGCTGAGTGGGCCTTACCAAAGATACATTTCACCGGTCGTAATTGAAGTCAGCGTCAGTGTATCGGCAATAAGTGATCTTGTGGTGTTATAAAAATTACCCATAACGAACACTGGAATCTGTCGAGTAGGTTAATTTTAGTTACGATCTTTAGAATTTTACATCTATAACCTAATTAGTTACATTTTATCTGTACGAACATCGACGTTAAAATGACGTAGTGCCACCCTTAATAAATAATAATTCACGTTCTCGTTAACTTTTTACAAATGCTGTAAATAAATAAATGAACGAATAAATGAAAAACAAACTAAAAAAAAGGAATAATTTCAAGTAATTTCAGGCTGATATTATTAAATTAAATAGCATTCTGAATTTATCGCTGTTAACGTAAATGTTATAATCTGTTTCTTATAATAATTATGTAAAAATTCTTATGTATTCTATATACCGACAGGTGCACAAATAAACATATATGATATGGTCATCTAAAGACGATACAACGCTCACTGCTTATTTCAAAATGTTTTTTTTTGCAGTGAATGTACTCGTATTTAAACATTTTGACGAGAAACGAGTGTACACTTAAAAACGGATGACAATATTTCACGTATACCTATTAACAAATCCATATATTATGTATTACACAAATAATAAAAGGAGAACGGTTTAATATTATAATGTATTGATGTCGAAAATGAATGTACAGAAATGTATCCCATAAACTCCATCAATGAGAAGAAAACAGGATCAGAAGATCAAAATACAACCAAATTGGATTCCACTACGAATCTTTTCTCTACGTGAGCAATGAAACTTTATGTGAAACGTCTTTATGAGAATCTGTGTATTTGCGAATACACTACGTTATCAAATCCTCATTTAATTATCTTGTTTATTGCATTCACAGCTATTCATTATAAACATGTCCCTTTTTACTTGTATTCGTCGACGTATTCTGTTAAAGTACTGAAAGTCATAGGTCTAACGCGCAATATCAATTATGGCCCCGTGCCACAGGTCGTCAGTCGTTTCACGACGCGGGCTTATCTTCACGGCTTCAATTAACAAACTACCAGAAGTTTCCGTTATGTTCTTATCGGCTTAAGTTTAAGTTGATGCAAAGTGCTTATAAACAAGTGACTGTCGTTTAGTAACATTGCGATCGGACAGAAGATTGATGACGTAGCCTTAGTTAGTAGTTGGTTGTGCTTGTGAAGAGCGGCCTGGTTCGATTCTCGATTGTAGTAGATATTTGTAGAATTTATTCTCGGAGTGTCATTATTAGGGATGATATTTTGCCCGCGGCTTCGCTCGCGTTAAGAAACTTTCATCCCCCATTTTATTCCCTTGGGTGTAGAATTGATCAAAATCCTTTCTTAGCGGATGCCTACGTCATAACATCTATTTGCACGCCAAATTTGAGCCCGATCTGTCCAGTGGTTTGGGCTGTGCGTTGATAGATCACTATGTCAGTCAGACACCTTTGAGTTATATACATACATATATTTAGATGTCTTACGTGATAGATATAAGTTTGTTCTGGGATCGTCAGTGTTAGTGATGTCTAGTCTTGTCGATGTTTTCCATGACAATGTACTAGTAGAACTGTGAGTGTGTAAGTATTTATTTATAAGTTTCTACGAGCTTCTGGTGTGTCAATACGTCTAAAGTTATCCTTCGATAACAATAGTTATCTTATAGTTCGTTAGATTTTTCACTTGTTAACCTTCTTCACTTTGCTTTAAGGATACATTTAGGACCACTAGAATCTTACTATCTACTTAGAACCTTAGAAACCACATTAGAAAAATGCTCACGAATATTTAAATTGACACCTTTTTTATTTTGAATCAAATAATACTAAGATACAAGTTTACTGGAATTCTGGAATCAAATACATAGACAAAAATTCTACAAATCATTCTTATAAATATTATTGTCCTAATCTAAAGTTAATGTCTAATAGATATTTCTGAAATATTTTCTATGTACAAGTTTTGGAAATAGGTCTAGTTTTTTTTTATTATATACACAAGCAGATTCCGTTGAATATAAAATATTTGCAAATGCAGTTAAACAAAACATCATCAAAATCGGACGCGCTCGAAACGCTCGAAAACGCTTGGAGCGTTTAAGCAGAGTTCAATGACACACGGATGGAATAATTATATATTTACATATATGTATAAAGATAGATTTCCAACACTAACACAAATAGCACCTACGTACACATATTTGTAAGCAATAAACGGCTGGAGAAACGATTACGTTAGTTGCTGCAGAGAAATTTTGTAAGTCGAAATGTGAAAATAATTTTCGATACCTCGTGAACAGTAAATTTCTCTCGGCGCAAGGTGTAAATTCTGCCATCTGCAGCTAACTGTAACTTACGGAGTTAGGCAATTTACTGAATTGCCTAACTATTACACCAGATTTACACTGTACTAACCTACGGGTAGAGGTCAATTATGTGTAGAGCCACCACGCGTTCATTGTCCTTTTGGACGGTTCTGCTGAAAATTTTATTTCGTATCTTTACTACTATATAGCTTAAGTGTTTGATTGTTTGAATGCGCAAGTCCCAGGAAGTACTAGTTTGAAGTGAAAAAATATTTCTGAGTCAATATATCGATGTCGAAAATCGTGAGCTTGCACAATTGTTTTATTATCACTCCGACTCGGTCTTCACTCATTTGACTCCCTTAGTTATTTTAATAATAGGTACGATGTTTACGATTTTATCTTTAGTACATTTAAACACGTAAAAACCATCACATTACAAAAAAACACATATTGTACTTTATCAACCACTTTTTTTATGCCAAATTATATTGGGATTGTAATCAAACATTAACCTGTAATTTATAAAAAAAAAGTTAATTTAATATGTTACATGTGCGAGAATATTCTTCCAACGCCCTGGATTTTCCTTAAAAAAAAACACATATTGCACTTTATCAACCACATTTTTTATGTCAAATTATATTGGGATTATACTCAAGCATTAGCTTATAATTTATAAAAAAAATATGTCAATTTCATATGGTACAAATGCGGGACTATTCTTCCAATGCCCTGGATTTTCCTTCAACGATGGTCAACGTATCCCAGTCGCCGCGTGCGTGTTTGCACTCCGGGACGGCTCATTGTAGTTGGAAAACATTTATGCACGTACAGTAAATTTTAACGTCGCGTTATTCCTGCACGGATATAAATATGTTTCATTTTCTTAGACTAACACTTTATTTATGTAAACTACGGGATTCCAAATCTACATTCGTTACTAGTGTAACGGTGTAATGTTAAGCAACGAAGCAGAATTTTGAACACTTAAAATATTTGAGATTCTTACGTCAAAAATCCGACACAATTTTAAATAATTTTATTTGAGTTTTTATTTAAATAGCTACCAGATATCAGTAATAAAAAACGCCAGACAGATCCGTTGTCGGCTAAAAGAAAACAGAAAACAAAGAAAGAAAGTTACAACTGGCTCTCAGGCTACCAACCGCAACAAGAGATGTTTGGCGGATGACTCAAGTAAGATGGTTATAGTTAGCCAGGCGGACTTCACAATCTTAATGTATAAAATTACGTGTCACGGTGTTTGTCCGTGATGGACTCCTAAACTACTTAACCGATATTAATCAAATTTTTCACACCAGTGCAATTTGATCCAACTTGAAAGACAGGATAGCTTACATCTCAATTTATAGTCGCAATATTATTTTATTGCAAGTTATTTGTTTAATATCTTACAAAGAATTTGTTCCATAAGATTCTAACAGATGGCGGTGTAAGGTAGTTAGTCTACTAAATAGAGTATGTGAACCTTAGTCACAGTAACGCGTGGCCGGGTCTGTTAGGTTATAGTGTTGCAGAACAACATCTGCTGGGTCAAGTAGTATAAATATGGATTAACGGTCAATTATTGTTTTATCATCTGTACCTACATATAGTATACAACTATGTACAAGCTAACATAATAAAATGTATAAATATTTAGTTCCAAGTCACTTCGTTACACATAACTTAAAAGTGCTTTATTTTGTACCTTTTCCGACGATAGCTCCGAACGTGCTTTGGCCCGTCGCCGAGCGCACGTAGCGCACGGAGCCCGCAAAAAACATTCACACACATTGTAAATAAATTTAAGAAGCTACAAACATTCAGACGGAAGTCGGAAGAAAAAGTCACAAGCATTTTTGCTACTTGATATTTATAAACGGGATTCTTCTTCTTAATTTGGAGTTCTTTTACTTTTCGAAATTCAAAATCATTTATTTATATTATTTCAAGACACTTATGCACGTCATTTTTAAATTCTACCACCGTTTCGGAAAGGTGCTTTTACATCGAGGAGAAGAAACGGCGAAAGAAACTCCTCAGCACATCTCTTATACTAATAAAAAGAATAATACATATATAACTAGCGGACACGGCATTTTACTCTTACTACTTTATACTGGACTAATGGGCACAGGATTTGATGGTAAATGAAGCCCATGAATATAAACTATACTAAAGGCATCATCAACGCATTGCCATCCAAGAAAAAAGAAATATGTACTCGTATGTTTGCCCCTCAAGCCCCTAACATTAAAGGCGTTCCGTATTCAATGTTCTCAAGTACTTACGATGTGATAGTCTTCAAGACGAGAGAGAGTAGGCTTTTACTGAGTTAGTGTGACAAGATTCCGTGTGTTTTAAATTGTCCTAAAATAATAATTAATTTTTAATACAATAGTTACACCACATCCGTATTCAATAAGCCGCAATAATACCAAACAACGCTTAACAAACAAACGAGATAATTATTCTAAAATGTTTTATGTTTGACAATTTATATTTCAGAATAACATCTTAGTTTCGATAAACAAAGATTTTAGTACGAAATATAACAAATGGATTTTCAAGTTTCGGAAAGTGTCATCTAAAATAGGGTAATGGTAAGTTCGCCAGCACGTGCCGGATATTCGGCAGAGCCTCGCCACGATTTACCTGTCACATATTTCCGGCCGGGGTCCAATAAGCGTCGACGACTAAGTTTGCCAACCTCTTCTAATTAATTTCAACTCCGTGCTGAGGATCGAGGGCTGGGTGTTTGGTCCAAGTGAAATGGAACAATATCTAAAGAGCAAAGAACAAAGTCTGAAAACGAAGAGGAAAGATGACGAAATCTGAAGGACACATAACAAAGTTTGAAAAACAAAGTCTGAAAAAACAAAGTTTGAAGAACAAAGTCTGAAAAAACAGAGTTTGAAAAACAAAGTCTGAAAAAACAAAGTTTGAAGAACAAAGTCTGAAAATCAAAATCTGAAACACTTATGACTGAAATACAATGAATATAATGAAGGAGTAACCAAAATTTTAACGTATTTCAGTCAATATCTATATAACTCACTGTAGACAGGATATCTTAAAAAAACAGTTTTTAGTGTTTTTGTTACCATGGTCATAAATTGTAAAAATTGCTATGTAATGCTAGAATTATCGGAATTATATAAGGTACCATTTACTTATCTTAAGTGCATGCAAATAATTCATAATACATGCCTGTCTATGTCCTTTTATACAGTAGAAATGTTTTTATAAAGTAGAAACTTTTAAATCTGAGCTTAGTTTTTATTTTAATTCAATTGAGTAGAATGAAAATCAATTAGAATTTTATGTTTATGTAGAAATAGCCTAATGATAGCTTTAGCTAGTAGTAATAGATTTAGTAGTAGTTTGTAAACTTTGATTGACATGTTGATATAAAAGACTTTACAATGTATGAAATGGTATACAATAATTCTTATTACGATCTGTAAGATGTTAGTATTTTCTCTTTTATGGATTTCATTAAAGACAACAATCTAATTTATATGATCACAACAATATGTTTAAAATGAAAAAGTACTTTAAAATCGTATTATTTATTTATCTAATGCAGCAGATCAAGCCATTTCCAAAATATTTCACTCAGCTACGTTAGCTTACGCTAGTATCTCATTGTTCATACCATTCATTTCAGGTGTAAGTATGGCGTGGCGGCGAAACGTGGGGCCACTAACCCTCAACGACTAAGATTACAAGCATTTACTGAGAGTTGTCGGCATTACATTCTTCTTCCTAGCCCTATTCGTTTTACTTCTACTACTTCTGATTCAATATATTTTAGAAATAAATCTCTCTGTCTCGAATAATTTCTCGCCTGGGAGAGTAAGCAGGATGCTATTGGTATATTCTGTGACCTTTCAAAGGCCTTTGATTGCGTCGATCATAATAT